>VXBC01008789.1:52126-169964 GCA_013399945.1 Ploceus nigricollis | reverse complement strand
CCCCCCCCCCCCCGCCCCCTCTTTTTAAAACAAACAAACAAAAATTGGTTCCGAGCAAGGTCTGTTTCTTTCTCCCGCTGTGCTTGGGGCTGCTCTCGCTATGTCCTGGACTCTAACGCAACCGTGTCCCCTCTGCGCCGGCTGTCTTTCTCCTCTTCTTGCTCCTGTTTAATATGGAGCAATTTTCTGGAGACTCGGTGACTCCCTCCTTAGGGTCACATTGAGTTCGAATACGACTGAAGGTGCAGGAATCCTGCAACGGAGGAAATAAGAGAATAGAGAAAATGGGGTCAAGTTGGCTGCTTAGAGGCCAAAACTCCCATAGCTGCCTTTAAAAATATATGTATAATATTTGGCTTTCCTTGCTGTATTACGGATTGCAGCTTCCCCTTTCAGGTATTTTCCTTACAGCTTAAAGTCCTCGCTTCCTTTTGCCTCCCCCCGCACCCTCCCCCTGTTAGGGGAGAGGGGGGGGAGGAGGGAAAATAAAAGGAAAAGAAATGGGGGGGAGAGAGGGGAAAAAATAAAACCCATTGAGTTTAGGCAAATAAGGTTTGGTCTCCGTATCCTATTACAAAGCACTTTGAATATGCAAGACATCACACAAGACCAGTTATTCCAGTTACGACAAACTTAAAAAGAGAAAAAAGCAAGGCATGTTTAGATTGTAATTTGTTAGAGCAAGATCCGTATTTAAAATTCCATCTTTTAAATATTTTTTTCCTACCCTTGCTTTATATCCAGCCTTTTCTAATGTCTGGGTTGGGTTTTTGTTTTTTGGGGTTTGTTTTTTTGGGTTTTTTTGCATTATTATTAAAATCTTTCCATCGAGTTTAGGAAGACCGCTGCGAGCAACGCATTTTCTGTATTTTTGTTCCTGTATCTCGGAGGAGAGTTGGCAGGGATTCTGTGGTTTGCAGTTACACAATATGTTATCATGTTTTTAATCACTAAATCATTGCAGTGGTTATAGATTTACAGTCTTAGGGTATTACTGAGCGGCGCAGCGCAGCCCGTGTGTGCGGGGACATACGAGAGCATGCCGTTAACATGCTCGTGAACTTTGCTTTTAAATCATTTCCCGGCCGAGCCGCGGCAGAGTGCGGAGCCAGCGTTTTGGCATCACCCCTCCACGCACTTGAGGAAAGTTTGTGCAACCCTCCCGGCAGGGCAGGAGCTCCGATGGGCGTCGTGCGCGCCCTGTCCTGCGGCGCTGGCGGTAAGCGGCGGGTCAAGGGGTGCGAGGGGTGGCCAGTGGGCCGGGGCCACCACCTGCATGGCCGGGGGGATCGGGCCGCCCCACCGGCCGCCCTCTGCTCCCGTTTCCCCTTTTATTATGTAACAGAGCCCTCGGCAGCATTAAAAATTCAGCATTACAAGCTGATTGTAATGCTCCCTCATTAGGGAGCACTGTCTGGTCCGGCACTGAGTGAAGACGGAGTGTGGCTTTTCGGCTGCCGCAGCAGAGGAGGCCGGGGAGCAGCCGGGAGGGGGGCGAGCGGGCTGTCCCAGGGTCCCGACGGCAGGATCACGCTGGGCTCCCCACCTCCATGAAGTGCCGACCCTGCGGCCAGGCCCAGGGCTCGCCAGGCTTCTGCTCTGCCGCCGGGTGAGGGTTTTCCCCTGTGCGGCTGCCTGAGCTGCCTCCTGCCCAGTCCCGCTCTGCGGGCTGTCTTCCACCGCAACAAAAGCAAAGAAAAGGCACGTTAGAGGGGAGTGAAACTCTGCATCTGGCCCCAGAAGTTGCTTTGCTGTATTTGTATTTTTTTTCTCCTCCTCTTTTCTTCTTAACGCGGTCATTTTGTGAACAGAGGGCAGCAGGAAGTTGGCTGCAGCCGCTCTCCCGCGCAGCGGTGCCGGCCACAGCAGCACTGGTCCTTAGCTGCAGAGCCTCCGGACCCTCCCTCCCACCCTGCCGCTGCCTTTTGTTCCCGCAGGACCGAGCCAAGGTGCTGCTTGGCAGGCCAGGGCGGTGCGGGCGGCCCCTTGTGCCTGGCACCATCGCCTGGCCTTGTCGTGGCCGCTGTCACACCGGGGCCCAGCGGTGGCTGCTCTGACAAAAGCAGAGGCGTGTGTCCCTCTTTCATCTCTCTGCGTTGACCCCCGCCCCAGCTGCTGTCGGTGTCGTGCCAGAGGCCAGGAGCGGCAGATTTGCTTTGGGCCTGGACAGTGGTCGAACGGCTTCAGCAGGAATCGCTGAATCCCAAACTGATGGACGCACAGCTGGCTGCGTCAGCCTCCCTGTTAACACCTCCTTCCGCTTTCCAAAATAACAGTAATAGCAGTAATAATAATTTAAAAAATGTTGCATGGAGAAGCAGAAAAAGGACTAGTGGGCTTTTACATCAACTTTATTCACATGCCGTGTTTTGTTCTGTGGGGGCTCGATCCCTCGTGGGAGCGTTTCCCTGCCAGCGTTGCTTTCTCGTCTGCGGTGGGAGAATTTTCGGCAACCATCTTCTGTGGGTGCTGGCGCCGGCGTGCGCTGGCCCTGCCGGGGCTGGAGGTGTGTTTGCGCTGCGGAGATCGATTCTGGAGGGACAGGCTCGGGAAAGGCTGAGCATTTCACAGCTCCTGCATCCCTTCATCGGAGCGCGGCCAAGGTTTGGCCTTTGTGTGGCTTTGGGGGCCGTGTAGCCGTGGGTGCGTCCGGCTGGCAGGAGAAGTGGGCTGTGAACAAAGCCGAGTCACGACAGATCCGTCTGGCCCAGCACGTGCCGGACCCCTGTGCCGCTTGCAGGCTCCTGCAGCTGATGACTGTGGGGGCTTCAGCCTGGGAGAGGCCCCCGGGGCCACCGCAGGTGCCTGTGGGGGCTGTCCCTGCTGCGCTGCTCCTGTTCCTTAAGGGTGGGTCATTCCCCACGCCGACTGGGAGCCCTGGGGGAGGCTGTCCATCCCCGGGGAGATGCAGGGGGAGACTAGAGAGAAGAGCTCCTCTCTGTGGAGCAGGGCTGCCCTTCTCTCCTCCCTCCCTGCTTGACAGCCAAAATTCAGGCTGGATGTCCAGCGCATGGCAGCAGCGATGGGGCTGTCGAGGGCTGTCGTGGCAGGAGAGTGGGAATCAAAACATCTGTGCGCAGGCCTGGGCGCCGCAGCCTCTAATGGTTTTGACGGAGCTGTTGTGGTCTGTTGTCTGGAAAATCTGCATTCTGCGCCGTGCCCGAGGGGGCCGCGGCACCGCAGACCGTGGCGGTACCTAAATATAACCGCCTCGCGCCGAGGGGTGAGGTGAGGGCAGCGGGAGCAGGCCGCCCGCTCGCTTTCTGCTTTGTCTCTGATCTGCGATTCAGGCATTTTTGTTTGCTCCCGAGGTTGGGTTTGTGTGTAGGCAGGGATTGGAGAAATAGATAAATTCCAGCTAGTTCAAAAAAAAAAACCAAGCAACAAAACAGGGTGGATGAGTCGGGCTTCCCTCGCTGCCGGCAGCGGTCCTGCTGCTGGGCTGGGGATCCCACCCTCCCCGGCCACCCCTGCGGTCCTCGCTCCCCTCAGAGATGCTATGGATCTTGCTGAGGTCTCGCTGTGCCGGCAAGAAGCCAGAGCTTCCAGCGCTTCCTCGTTGGCTGTGCCGGACAGACGTGTCCATCTGTGTCCATCTGTCGGTGCGGGAGGTGGGTGCTCGTCGCCACAGCAACGCTGGTTGTGTGCGGGGCTACGAGCGCCAGGTGTGGATTGTGCGTGTGTCAGAGGTGCTGTGAGCGCAGGCCTAGTTCGTCCCCACGCAAAATTATTTTTTGGTTGGGGATGTCAGGAAGGGAGCTCAGCACAGGCCGCAGCTGGTGGTGGCTGCCACCGTGTTCCAGGCGCCACTGAGGTGGAGGGACAGTGGGATGACAGCGGGTACTGCTGGCAGGCTGCGGCCACCCGGCTTTGCCCTTGAGTTTGCTGCTGGGAGAGACACTTGGGTGTTGATTGTAATTTCATTATGTCACAAGTGCCAAACATGCCTCTTGCTATGAAAAGGCAAAGAGGACCAGCAGTATTTTTCTTTTTCCCCCCCCGAAAGCAAACATTTCACAGTGTTCTGAACTGTGTGGTGCATGTTACTGTTGAACATGAGGATGCTGGCCCTGTGGTAACCAGGCTTTCAGGTATTAAATCTGGTGAGGGCTGAGCTGTGCAGTGCCTTGGCTTGGCAGTAATGCTGGAGCAAACAACGTGCTTGGCAGGTCTGGTAAAAGGTTTTCTCCGGTCCTCCACCTGCCCTGGTGTCTGGGAAAGCGGAGACTGCAGGGCCTGTAACGTGTTAGCTCTTAGTGTTTATTTACGTGGCCCAAGCATTGGGTCCCTGCCCAGGGAAGATGGGAGCTAGTCCCAAACCCTCGGGTCCCAACAGCAGCGTGCCCTGTGTTCTACCTTGGGCTCACCTTGGGCTTCCAGCTGTGCTTTCCTGGCTGGTGGCAGCCTGGCTCCAAAACAGCTGGTTGGCTTGGTTGGGTAGCAGGGGGTTTAACCCTCCTTCCACGCTGCCACCGGCTGCCTTGTGCAAACAGACCGGCACTCGGTGCGGAGCCCGGCGCACAAACAGCATCGCTGATGGTGACATGGCGATGGTGTGCTTGATCCTGCTGGCTCGGGTGCTGGGTTTCCTCAGTGACTGTGACGTCTGGTGGTGGGCTCAGAGGGTTTTGGTCTTCTTGTTATAATGGAGTTGAGTGAAGAAGGGGGAGGTGAGGAGGGTGCAGAGGCACAGCTGGCTGAGCTGCCATCAGGTGCAGGTTGTTGGGGGCTGATGAGTGCAGTCAGGTGCATGTTGTTTGAGATGATGCAGAATCTGGGGCTTCGTGCCCAAAGTGTGTTTGCTGAGGTACCATGTGGTGAAAAAACATGTCGGCAGGCCTGAAGGTTGGTTCAGGAGACTAAGCAGGGGAAGTGCACGGAGCTACTTGGTGTTTGAGAGCTGCAGAGTCTGCAAACCAGCCCTGCTCCTGCAGTGTGAAGGTATTCTGGGTTCAGGCTGTGCACAGCAGCTTGTGCATTTCAGCTGTACCTCTGGTGCTGCAGAGGCTGGTGCCCAGCCTCTTGGACACCTCAGAAGTAGAGCAGGGGCTCTGCCGTGCTGGGGTGCAGGAGGCTCCCGCACGATGGCTGCGGAGGCGATGCTGCTGGGCTGTGCTTCCTGGGGTGCGCAGCGTTGGACGGGGCTGGGTGTCAGTGCCGGCGCAGGAGCTGCTCTCGGGTGAGCTGTAGCAGTGTGCTCGTGGCCGCTGGAGTGGCACTGCTGTGCGGTCTTTGCTCCTGGTGCGTGTCCCCCGATCGGGCCGAGGTTGCTCTGTGCTGTGGCATGTGGGTGAGCCAAGGCCGGGGAGCGCAGGGCAGCCGGCCACCATGTCCCCGTGTCCTTGCACGGTTCCCACCGCAGCCCCTGACTGTGCCAGACAGAACTGTAGATGTCAGGCTTTGCACAGAAAGGAGAGCGGGGAGGGAGGGCGAGGAGGAGGCACAAGCGTGCAGCAGCAGGGCTGTGAGGTTCAAATTAACCTTCTGCTTTGTTGGTGTCGAAGTGAGGCACCCCGGCTGCCAGCGCAGTGCAGGCCCGCTGCCATTCATACTCAGCTCCATGGAGGAGCAGGGCCAGCAGCAGGACGCCCTTCCTTGTGCTGCTGGGGGTGGGGGACTGCAGGTGCCCAGGACAGTATTGGGCCCAGACACTGGAGATGAAGGTGCTCAGTGGGACTCGGGGGCTGGCAGGGCTCACCGTATCCCCAAGGTGTTGCAGTCAGCACCTTTGCATCTGACTTTGAGGAATGGGTGCTCTGGCCTTTCTTCTGGAAGCTGGGTCTGCAGCACCCAGACATGTGCTCCTACACAGCTACTTCAGATGTCAAAGCCTAAATTTCTTCTCTTTAATTTTCTCCTGTTAATTTTGTCTCTTTTAGTCTTACATACTTCCTTCCCCAGTTCCTTTCTTCTTGCTGTTTTTCATCTTCCATAGAGACAGTTAAAAGCAGCTTAACACCGTGAGCTTGTTTGGAAGTCAAAAGATCTGTTTCAGCTCTGACGCTGACTTTGGGCAAGACACCAAGTGTTTGCCTCAGCTGGAGGATGAAATGGGATGATGTGTAGTTCACATGCAGGGACTGTAAGTGGAGGTTAATTGTGAAAAATCACAACATGTTTTAAATCCCCAGAGCATTGTTGCATCCTTAAATTTTAAATGGGAGTACCTGCTGCGCTGGGGGCAGCCGTGGAGCAGAGGGATTGTCCAGAGCACCTCAGCACCTCCCAGCAGGGCATCGTGCTGGAGACCTGTGCTGTGGTACTGGAGAGATGGAGCTGGTTGGTCCCTGTTTTGAGACACCATCTCATCCCTCCTCCTGTTGCTGCTTTCTGGGGCACAGAGCACTGGGATGGAGGACTGGTCATGTTGGCTGAGGTTTGTAGTCCTAGAGAGTCCAAGTCTCAGTAAAGGCAGATGTGAAGGTGTGGGCAGGTGTACGTTCCGGGCTCCTGTGGGCATGGCGTTGGGCCTGCAGCACAGCTGGAGGAGGGGGCAGCGTGCTGGAGCGTGCTGGCTGGCTTGGTTGTGTTATTGGTCGAGGAGTGAGCGTGGTGGACAAGAAGCACACACTGCCCCACAGCAGGCTGGTGCTGGAGGAGGGCTGGCAGGGTGGGTTTTGTGGCAGTACCTCATGGTGGCAGAGGGGAGAGCAGGTGGTGAGCTGGGCATTGCTGCCAGCCTGTGCCCTTTGCTGGCCATGGAGAGTGCTGTGAGCTGTGTGCTGGCGTGGGATGCCAGCCCTGGGGAGGGGGGTCAGCACCTCATGCCCCTCTGCTATTTCACAAGCCAGTTACTTGGCGAATAGCAGTGCCTGTCTGAAGGAGCTGCCACAGATTTTTTTTCCTTGCTTGCTTTATGTTAACCAGCTCTCCATTGTTTCCTCTTTATTTTGGATGACGTGGAGGTTTGCATGAGATCCTGGAAATTACCCAGGTGGTGGGTCTGGTGCCAGCGCAGCCCTGTGTGAAAAGCTGCCTTCATGGCAGGCTTGCAGCGGCTTCACCTGGAACTGCAGATGTGTGAACAACAGAGCCAAGCTTGGGAGTGCCTGGGAGATTGCTTGGAGTCCATGCAAAAGGAGGAGGAGGGTTGAGCTCTGTCCTGCACAGCAGTGGCTGGGGTCAGCCTCACAGGAGAAGCAGGATCACTGACGTCTCTTCTCTTGAAACCTCCCAGCTGTGCCTAGGACTGCAGACCCAGTTGCCAGAAACCCCCTGCAAGATCCTCTGGCTCTTAGCAGTGCAACTGGAAGTGTCCAACCAGCCACTTCTCTAGCCATGTTCCTCCTCTAAGCATCCCTTTGTGTGTCTGGAATGATGGGATGCTCCCTTGGGACTGGAGGTTTCCTTCCTTGAGTCCAAGTAGCCACTGGCTGTGTGGATGTCTGCTTACTTTAGGCAGGAACTGGATGTCAGGACTCTGTTTTTTATCCCCCCCAGCAATCCTTTTCTTAGGTCCTTCTTGCTTCTGGGTACGAAGCCCATGAAGTAGCAATGGTCAGTGAGATGTGTTTGGTGAGATTCCTCAAGAAGCACTGGCTGTCCTCTGGAGATCTGAAGTTCTCTACCACTGGAGAAATGAGTGGAGAGGTGCTGGGCACAGACATGGGCATTTTACTGTTGGTGGTGCTCAGTGGGTCTTCTGCATTTTAAAACAAAAAAAAATGTGGAGAAACCAAAAAAGCTCCAGCTGCCGTTGAAGCATAGCGTGCCAGGAGGTGGAGGGGAGGAGTATTTTGGTCACAGTTTTCCCCTATGCAACTATTTGGGATAGTAAAAACTGTGTCTGTGTCTTGTTGAAGGCCTTGCTGGACTGTGGAGTAGGACTGGGTGATTTCTCAACTGCTGCTTGAATTTACTTGTGTTAAGACTCAGCTGGATGTGTCAAGGGATGCCTTTGGCTGTGCGTGGCCAGCACAGAGGGGATGGGGAGCTGAGGTCAGCCCCATGGTCCAGGTCACTATGAGGAGGGCTAGGGCGGTTCTGAGCCCCAGAGATGGCTCCTGAGTCCCTGGTGACTGGAAATAAAAGGACTGAGAGTCTTAGGGTGCAGATCATTTACAAAAGGGGAAGAAAATGGTAAAGTAAAGCTTCTTTCAGTAGAAATAGCTACAGTGAGTACTGTGGGAGAAAGGACAGAGGAGTTGTTCTTTCATATTCTCATGGTGTCTTGAATGTGAAAGTTTTTTTGTTTGGTTGGTTTTATATTTTAAAGTTCCTTCTTCCTTGTATGAGCCTCTTGCACAGCAGAGGAAGAGAAACACTTAACCAAAATAGAGCCTGTGTTTGCCTAAAATGAGGTTGCTGTGGCATGTTTAGGACTTGAGACTGTGACTTTGAAGCTGACTGCATTTCACGCTGCTGATACCCTTTTAACTGTCTTAGGTAAACAGTGCAGTTGGGCTCTGAGAAATGTCTGGTGGAAACTGCTTGGCTCCTCATTCTGACTGTTTCAGAGGTTTTCAGAACAAATACCTTCTGCTTACCAGCACTCTTCCTGCTTAGAAAAGTTTTCATTGATTTATTATTATTTTTTCAAAGGATTTACTTGCACATTAGAATGCCCCGTGGACATTATTTTCAGTTCAAGGAGGGTTTATTTTAGTTTGGCTTAATTGAATTGGAAACAGTTATGAGCTGTACCAAAGCAAGTTGATTTCGGACCAAAACAGGAATGTCCTGTTCACACGAGCAGGTTCAGACTGCTGTGTTTGCACGCCTGCACTGAATTCCTCTTGTTTACCTGTGTAGGGACTCTCAGCAAGTAAATCACAGTGAGGGCTCAGTGGTGCTGAGGCAGGACCTGGAGAGGCTGCAGGGGCTGGTGTCCTATCCATGTGTGACACTGATGCTGCTGCCAAGGCCAGCCTTGCCCTGGATGCTTTTTCCTTTTGCTGACACAGAGCTTTGGGGCAGTGGCACAGGGAAGTATTTTAGGGAAGGGACCTGGGTTAGAAAAACTGCTAAAGGATGGAGGGAAAAAAGCTTCCTCAAAATATTTTTATTTTTGGTTTTTTTTTTTTTTTTTGGTCAGCTTCCCTTTAATTTGAAATAATTATGCGCGATACAGGTTGAAATGGCTTTGCTGGAGCAGAGGGGAACAGGCAGGCAGGACCTAGGACTGTTCCCAGAGTCTGTTCCCTAGGACTGTTCCCAGAGTCTGTTCCCTAGGACTATTCCCAGAGGAGCGCTCGCTCTGCTGCTGCCCCAGGCAAAAGCTTGATCCCAGTGTGGGGCTGGGACCTAAGTGTGCATTTGGTGTAGGGTGCTTGGGAGGAAGGCACTGCTTTTCGTCATCTTTATTTTATTACTATTTTACCCTTTCAAGAGTGCAGTATGGTTAAACTTAGAGGATCCCTGTGCAGCCCTTTCACCTAAGGAAACTGAGCTGTGGCTGAGGCTTAGGCTTAGCTGAAGGATGAGCTCCTTCTGCCATGGAAGGATGAGCTGGTCCCCACAGGGCCCTGGCTCCTTCTGAGCATCCTTCTCCTTTTGGGAGCTGTGGCATGGGGAGCTGGGTGGAAGTTGCTGGCTGTGCTGTGGTGAGCAGCTGGGGCTGCTGGCAGCCAGGGCCTGGTCCCTGGGCTGTGCCTGTGCTCTCTGGCCCTGCTCCAGCCGCTGCCGCGGGCTTCATGCCCCGCTGCGTTCCCTGTGTTCCGTGCACAGCCAGCACCTGCAGCTGGCAGCCTGCATGGCTTCTGTTCGTAGTTTCACCTGCTGAAACAAACAAACAATCTGTTTGCTCCCCCTCCAGCCCGTTCCTCTGCAGCAGCACTGCCCAGTGTTTTTCTGAAGGATCTGGATCCTGTTCTCTGAAGGGTCCATACCTGCCCCAGGTAGCTCCTTCTCCTCCCAGGGTAGCTCCCTCCTCCACTGTCCAGTGCTCTTTGTAGCTCCAAACCAAATATTTGCTGCACTTTTTGAAACAGATTTTGGTTTTATTTAAGCGATGGCCTAATCTCATGTCCAAGGAGTCTCTTTTGTGTCTTTCCTACTTTGCAGAGTTCTGGGATGTAACTGGTGGCTGAGGCTGCACTGGCCACTGGCAGAGGGGAGGGTGGCTGGGCACACGCTGTGCCCTGCCCTGGTGTGGGTTGTGCTGGGTCTGGATGTTCTCCTGGGTCTCAGCTGTGCATGTGTAGTGTTCTCTGTGAGCTTGTACGTCAGGTGTGTTCAGACTCTGTGCTGAGGTCTGTCTGCCCATCTGTGTTCAAGCACCAGCACAGTGGGGGCTCTGTTGGGAGCATCTTTGTATAGACGCCCCTTTTCCTGGTCGTTACAGAGTGATTCCTGTGCAAAACCTCCAAATTCTGATTGTTTCCATAGACTGATGATTTCTTAATGGTTTATTCTCTGTAAAGTCATTAGTAAAGCAAAATCTCATACCCCAGAGTGAAAATGTGATCTTAACTGGCTCCCAGGTGAGGACAAGCAGAAGTGATTTCTCCTGCAAACACACACTCAGAAGCCAGAAGGATGGTTTCTAAATTGGATGCTGCAGGACCTAAGCATGGGAATAGCTGTTAGAGCTGCTGTGATTTCTTCAATAATGTCTGTTCTGAAACTTTGCATTTAGGAGTAAAAAAATCTAGCGTAGAATATTTGTACTGTAATGCTCTTTCAGTCCGGTTGAGGTTCAGCTGTGTGTTGTGGTGGGAAGCTGCTCCGTGGATCCTGCCTGCCGGCTCGGAGCTGGCTCCTGTTTGGATGTGTCATGCTGCGGCCGCCCGAGCCCGGCTGCTGGCTGCAGATACAGAGCTGCTGCTGCCAGCACGGCTCCCTGCGCCTCCCACGGGCTCCGTGTGCCCCACGGGCTCCGTGTGCCCCACGGCAGGGCCAGGCTGTGCTGCTTTCCTCTCTGCCCGAGCCCATGGGCTGTGCTCGGAGCTGCAGTCATGAGAAACTTGCCATTAATAAAAGTCACCGTGGAAGGGCTCTTGGGATCTTGCCAGTGAGAGTTTCCTATTTAAAATTAGAAATCAGATTTCTTTGCTTTTTGTGATGCCTTAATGTGAACTGGTAGTTGCTGGAGTTTTCTTTTAAATCCTGAGATCCCAGCTGAGGGGACTGGGGGGGAGGAACACATAGGTAAGCAAAACCCCAAACAGTGGAATTGCAAGTTTTGTCTTTTTGCGAGAGGAAAAATAGTAAATTTTGTGTAATACTGAGCCCTCAGCAGTAATAAGTGACTCATTAGGCAAATGCAAAGTGTGTAAACGAAGGGAGCTCTGAGTCCATCAGGGTGCTGGCCAGTGTGCAGGGAGGGCCCGAGCTGGGAGGCTCACTGCCAAGCACACCTGCAGCCTCTGCCGGGCAGGGAGGAGAAATCTCCAGAGCAAGGAGGTGCAGTCAGGTGAAATGTCTGATAAACCCTGCTGCTGTAGTGGCTTTGGGAAGGCTAAACCTGTTGAACTGCTGCAGTAGCTGGATTTTGTTCTGCTCAGGTCGTTTGTTTCAGACTTTTGGGCACATTCTTTTGCTACATCAGGTTTGATTTGTTCTTTGTGATGTGGGTCTGTCTGTCCCTGCACAGCCACCGTGGTGGGAAGCCTGCTCTGCCCTCATCCGGGGTGAGGAGTTTCCATGTTGGTTTTTCTCCGGCAGCTCTTACTTTAACTCTTGTCTGCGATTGAAGAATTCATCCCATTCCTTTGTTTTATGCGGAAGGAAACCTTATCCCTGTGGCTTCTGTCGCTGCTGGTTGTAGGAGTGTTGGTGGAGAGAAGGGCCCGCTCCCTGTGCCCCCCGGAGCAGCTGGCAGCCTGCCTCCCTGACCCACAGGAGCTGGGCTGGATCCCTGTGTCCTGATGGGCCTGCCTTGTCCTGCCTTGTTTGTCGTGATTTGTGGCTGCATTTGTATGCAAATACTAACAACTTGCTGCTGAGTTAATTAGTTTTTTCTCTTTGCTTCCTGGAGCTTAAGCAAAAGGTCTTTATTCTCCTCATTTCGGTGGTCTCAGCTGCTCCACCGCTCCTCCTGCCTGTGCCGGGTGTCCTTAGGGCAGCTCAAGCCCAGTTGCATGAATTGGCTGCAGACCCTGGTGGACCTCAGGACAAAGGTGTCTGGGGGGGTTGAGGTGGTCACTGTAGCTGGATGCTCTGGGTGTCCAGATGAATGTTTGCTCCCTGGCTCTGGTAGTTGCTTTGCAGACAAGCAGAACCAAGCCAGCTCCGTATGTCCTGGAGATGCCAAGTATTTGCTTTCTAATGTTGGGATTGAGCACCTTAAATGCCATGGGATGGATGATTCCTACCAGACTAGAGGCTCCAAGGGTGGCTCTGGTGATCTGGACATGGCAGCAATGGAGTGGGAATGCTGGCCTTCAGCACCAGCGGGTTGTTGGTTTTTTGCTTTGACAGAGGGCAAGGCAGGCATTTCTTCCCCTCCCAAGAATGGTATCTTTGTCCTTGTTTGGGCTCAAGGATTTTACTCATTTTAATCCTTCATTCCATCTGATTTTCTCTGGGCCCCCCAGGTGTTTGGGTCTGCCAGAGCTGCCCAAGCCACAGGTTGGAGGGATTACCTGCCGTGCTCTGGGGCGGGGGGGTGGCCAGCAAGGAGACCCTGGGCATCCCTGCACAGCAGCTGGTCCAGGGGGCCGTGGTGATGCCTGGGCTGTGGCTCCCGGCCATCCCATCGGCCATGTCAGGAGCCCAGGCAGTTGTGCTTGTCCCACCCTGCCTCTTTCTGCCCTCCAGCCAAGGCTTTTTCACAGTTCTTGCATCAGAACTTCAGTTTAGTTTTTAAACCTTTGTTTTCCCCCTGGAAGGCAGGGCTGTGGCTTCTCAGTAGCAAGGGTGACAGCCTCCAGCCTGAGGCCAGGGACTGGCAAGTTCCACCTTGGAAACCAGAGACTCTTTGCCCCTGGGTTGATACTTGTCATCA
The DNA here is from genome assembly GCA_013399945.1 of Ploceus nigricollis. Taxonomy (NCBI): domain Eukaryota; kingdom Metazoa; phylum Chordata; class Aves; order Passeriformes; family Ploceidae; genus Ploceus; species Ploceus nigricollis. The sequence goes on along the minus strand of VXBC01008789.1, from coordinate 157,078 downwards.
CCTTAGTCATTTCTGGAGCCTTGGTGCTTGGTGGCAGGAGGATGGAGGAGTGAAGTTGCGGTGGAGTGGTAACTTGAGCAGCATTGCATCCAGCTGGAAAAGGGGATGTACCCATTAGCATGGAGCTCCCCATCCTATCAAGGGAAGTTCCCATGAGTGGCAGCTCACTGGTCAAGAGACATTTCCTGGTCCCAGAGCCCAGACTGCTGTGTTTTCTACTCATCTGAGGACTAAGGGAAGAGAGGGGGTTTGGAGTATGATACTTTGGTTTCCTGTTCCAGCGCCCCTCTGAGGTGAAGAAAGGCTTCTCATACCCGGCAGTGTGTGTCATAGCTGGATTTTTAGACCTGGGAGATGTGTTTTTTCCCTACTGTTGTTTTTCCATTTCACACCCTGCGAGGCAAGGGATGTGGCACTGCAGACCTTTTCTGCTGCCATGCTGAATTTTTCTGAGGAAGTACAGAAATGGGAATTTTCTGTGATCCTTCTGAACAGATTCCTGATGCTGTAGTGGGTTTTTAACTCCATAAAGCTGAGACTTTATAGGAAACCCGGGTGAGCCTGGGTAGGGTCCAGGCAGGAGGGGGTTGAATTTAGGATCTTGCAGAGTGAAAGAGGAATGCCTCTAGTTCCATTTTGGGCTGGTGGGACGTGTGGGTTATAGTGACTGTCTCAGTGCAAAGGTCTGAGGTGAGAAGCAGCTTAAAAAGGCTGTGTGGCATGTGAGGAAGCAAGTTAGCTCTTAATCATATCATATTGGCCTCCTTTGCGGCTGATACATCTGCTGTAAAACGCTTAGTGCTGAGTGCCTGATTGGGCAGCCCATGCTAAGTGTTCAAACTCCTGCTGCCTTTTTTCTTCAAACAATATCTTCTGGCTTCCAGATTTCTGATAAATTGATAAGAGGAATTGCGTGAGTCAATAGAGTTGTAGACACTTTGCCAATATAACCCTAGCGCTATTGATCTGCCAGTAAATTAAAGTCTTACTTAGAGGCTGCCGATATTTCTAATCTCCTGCCTCACCAATTACACCCTCCCAGCTACCTGGGAAAGCCAGCGACGGGAGGAGGCTGCTGAGGTTTTTCCTAGGACTGGGGCTGTGGCGTGGCAGCCAGTGCCTGAGTGGGGCAGGGCCTTTGGGGCTGGGGGTGGCACCGAGTGGCGTGGCCCTGAGGTGGATACCTTTTGGGGATGCTGCAGGAGGGATTGGTCAGGTCAGGGCTGAGCCTCCCACAGCCCCTGGGCACAGCCCTGGCTGCTGGAGGATGGAGACAGCTGGGAGGGGCAGTGAGCCTGGCTCCCTCATCTGTGTCCAGCCAGGGAGCTGCCACCAGCCCTCTGCCTTCCCTGCCACTGGGACTGTGCTCCTGCAGAAGGGACTCTGCAGAAGGGATGCTTGCTGGAAGATGTGGATGCAGGGAACCCCCCCTGCCCAGGGCTCCATCCCTGCTGCCTGCCCTGGGCTCTGCCCCTTGGCTGCTGGGTTGAGGACTGGACCAAGAGAGGCTATGGATCAGACAGCCCCTGCCAGGCTCCCATGCCCCCCCCACCACTTCCTTCCCCACACCCCCTCCCCTGTGAAGTTTCAGTGGATTCTTGCCAGATAAGCCCCTTTCAAGTCTCATTTACGTTTGAAAGTCCATAGCTAGCTTTGGGAAGAAATCTCCAGATAAATGCTGTGTTCTTTCTAATACCCCAGAGCGAAAATCAATGGGAGGGATAATTCCTTCCCTTGTCCTACATGGACTTTCATGTGTTTCTACCTCCAGCAGCACCTTTTAAATAAAGAGAAGCAGCAGCCACCCTCCCCTTTCTACTCTGCCCCTTGGATCCTAGCCCAGGCCTCCTGAGCATAGTGGGATGCAAGGTTTGGGGGTCCCTGTGTGGAGAGGGGTGCTCAGCTGGGGGGTTTCTGTTGGCCCCTTGGGTCCAGGCTTTTACTGGGAGAAAGCTGCACACCTGTCTGGATTTACAGGGCTGGCAGTAGAGATGTTTCTGGGAATTCACATCCAGAGTGGTCTGTAGCTGGAGCAGAGGACCCAGGTCTTGGCGGTGGTGACAGAATACTGTGGTGAAGGGATTTAAAAAAACATTAATTTCATTAAATCCAGTGAAGTGAAGATTCTTGTCATATAAAACTGCTGCCAGGTGGAAGATGGGCCTGTAGTGTTATCATTTTTCTATCCTAAGCTTGTGCAGAGCACTCTGATGTCTCTTCTGCCCAGCATCCAGCAGTGCCTGCTATGAGGCAGATCCACTTTCCAGAAATACCTTGTAGGAATTTGTAGCTGGGACTGGTCTGAGACAGCTCTCCAGACTGCCCTGGAACATGCTTATATCTAAAAGCTGCATCCTCCAGCAATGAAGTTCTGTATCTGGCCACTTCCTTGCTGGCTGCACTGAGCTGCATTTTCCCTGATGTTGTGAAGTTATTGTATAGACTGTACATTAAAAATTGTAACTATTCCAAGTCTGCTGTTTTGGCAGGGAATCGCTGAGTCTCGTGATCTGTAATGGAGTGAAGATGCTGAGCTGCAGCAGGATATATTTACACTGAAAGCTTTTTCATGGAGGAAACACCTGAGCAGCTGAACAGCCCGAATGATGTCTTTAGATTTCTGGTAGCTCCTGGTACAGCGATGGGCAGCTAAAGGGGAGCAGCTGTGCACGTTGCCTCCCCAGGTTAGAAGAGCTGAGGCAGTGGGAGAGCTGAGGGAAATCCTGTGTGGAACAGATCCTCAGAAAAGATGCTGTTAAAAAGTGACTCAGTCCTTACTATATTGAGATACTTGACTCCTGTTCACGCCTGCTGATGCCCAAGGCAAGGGCAGGTTGGAACAAGACTTTTCTGCTGTTTCCAGATATTTTCTACTGTTTCCAGATAAGTTGTCACGGTTTCCTTGGGGCCTTTTGTGCCATCCGGGCCACAGCTGAGAGTCCCACAGTCCAAGGCTGGATAAAGGGTTTGTGAAACTTTGTGGATGGCAGATAATTCCTCACTCCTTTTAGCTGGACAGTGTAATGGGTCAGGGGCTCAGCTTGTTTTTCCACCCGTTTCTGTTGGCCAGGGCTGGAGCTGCTGCCCGCAGCTCTCTGTGGGGAGGGCATTGCCCGGGGTGACTTCTGTCATAAATCCTGCCCTGCTCTCAGCAGGGAGCGACAGCGTCAGGGTGAAACCCATCCATCAGCAGCACCTCCACGCCTGCCCAGGTCTGCCTTTTGGATTGGGATCAGCCAGGGCTCTTTCTGGTGGGTCAGTGGTGATTTCTCTCAGCTGTCAGAGACAGAGGTGACTCTGCAACTGGCCCATGTGTTTCTCCTTTGCATCCTGAAATATTTAGTGTTCTGTATGTGAACTTAGTGAATGAGCAGGAATATTAACGGCTTACAGTCTAAAACCTCTAATTCAAATGTCTCTCAACTTGCAGGAAATCTAAGTTTGGGATTTCTGTGCTCTCTGCCAAGGCTGGCATTCAGACAGTGTTCCCTAATTTATTTTCACAAATTGGAGAAGGCTGTAATTTACTATTTTGACAAGCACATGTTTCAATAGACCTTTAATTAAAAAAAGAAAGTTCGGTGCATGTCTGAAACTCTAAGAATCACTAGACTGGATCAGAACAGTAACATGTAGTAATTTGACCTTTGCAAAGTGGACAAATTCTTCTTAATTTTCTCCTCTGACCTGTCTGCAGAGCAGTGTATTTATAGTTACAGAAGCTCAGACTCAAAGGGGGCTCTCGGGGTACCAAGAGGGATGTTGCTGAGACCATGGTGGTTCTCCTTAGGATCTTGCTTTGGGGATTAGGGACCCTGTGACCGTGCTTCATCACCTGTAGCTAACAGAGGGAAAAAATTTAACTCCTACCCTAAAACTTGGCCTGCAGTGATACAGGAATGTGGTTTTTTGGGTGGATAGTGAGTGAAATAGGTCACAGCTACTTTATATGCATGTTGGAAAACTTAACTACTCTGTCTTTTCCAAAGCTTTACAAGACCAATTCCTACAAAGCAAACATTGAGGTGTTGTACTCCACCTCTTCAGTACCTCCAGTGTGGTTGAGCCTGTGAGCTGGTTTCAGAGGTGAGTGAGAGCTGCCCTGCAGTGTGAGCGAGTACTGCTGTGGTTGTGGTGATGTAAGGCAAGCTCACAGGCAGCTCCTGTGTGTGTTATCTAGCAGAAAAACAGCACGTGAAGCTCCTCTCCAGTCATCTCTACATGTGACTGATGTAATTGTATACCGTACAGATTTTGCTGCCTGGCTGTTCAGTGTTTTCAGGCATCACTGGTGTATTGGAAACAAACCCCACTGGATTTGGGGCATACAGTTTGTAGCACTTGGCTGCCACGTCGGAGCATGTGGCTCATTGATAGTTCCTGTATTAGTCACCTAACTTCGTGTTTCACCTCAAATATTAGAAAGGAAGTTGAGGCTAAAAGTAAAGTGTTGTTTCTGTAAAATAGTAAAAGTTGTGCTAAGATAGACAGTCCCAGAGGAGTAACTTCAGAGGGCACGTGCTCACCTCGGGCACGGAGTGGTGACCGTACACCAGGCTGTAAGACCGTGCTGGACCATTGGCTGCTGTTGGCCCCCTCTTCTCACCAGATGTTCCAGTACAGGTGTGTAATACCCTCCAGAACACAGGTTTGTGGGAGGAGTGCACTCCTGCCTTTACCCCTCGAGCTAGCTGGTCCATAACTTACAGACACAGCCTGTCAGACATTGTCCCTGCTGGGCCAGCAGAGGTTTGGTGGGAGCTCTAGTGAGTGCCAGATGCCCAGCAGTGTATTAAACACTAGTTGAGTACAGGAGGGCATATCACAGGAGAGAGATAAGCAAAGTTCTCTGATTGTGGATCAATAAAGGTTAGTGACATCATATCTCAAAGTGAGAGAACCTGCTTTCTGCAGACCATTTATCAGATTGCAGGCAGGAGCAGTATTAACCTCTTCCTAACTAGGGGTCTGCTCTTCATCTGCCTCCAGACCAAATCATCTTCCCTGTCTCCCCAGAAGGCTCCTGACCCTGCCTGTGAAGTTCCAACAATGGCACACTGGCGTGGCCGTGCCGGAGGGGTTCTCTCTCAAACGCTTGTGCTCAGCTCTCTGCAGTGCGCCTTGTCCGGTGGGACAGCACGGCCGGCACGGGGTCACAGCAGGCACTGCTGCTGGAAGTGCTTCCCATCTCGGTTTATCTGCTGTTCTCCAGTGACTTGGTGCTGTTACGGCCCTGGTGAGGGGGGAGATTGCTACGTGTCAGCGCTGGGACATGAGAGAGTTGTGTTGGTGAAAGATCTGGCACAGTGCCAGGCATGTTGGGATGGGGTTGTAAAAGGCATCCTTGGTTTCCTGGTTTGGGCCGTAGATTAACCATTTTTCTATGGCAGCAGTGGCAGTGAAATCATTGTGGATGGTCTTCAGAACATTGTGTGGGGCAGCAGGAGGCCTTGGGCGCAGCGTGTGTTGCCCTCCTCGAGGTGTCTGTCCTCCTGGGTCTGCTGTGATTGTTACCAAAATAGATTAAAGCTAAGTGAGTGGATGAGCCCATTCTGCAGTGCTGGTTGTGTGCTGCGTGTGGTGAGGCACCAGCTTTCCACATGAATGCAGCCTGTGAATGTGGGCAGTGTGGGGCCGCGTGCCGAGCCGGGCTGGGAGCCGGGCTGGGAGCCGGGGGCGGCCCCGGCCGAGCCGCTCCGGCAGCTCCGCAGGGACAGCCTGGGGAGCACACCAGGTGCTTGATCCAGCCCGAGGGACCCACCAGGCCCCTCCAGCTTTTCTAACATTTTTCTCTTTCTAATCTTGTCTTCAGGTGGTTGGTAATATGAGGTACCTACAAATGAGCAAACCTCCCTCTTCTCCAAATGCCAGAGGAGTATTAAGGATCCTCCAGAGCATCCGTACCCTTCAGTAGAAGAAGAAGAAGTAGAATTTAGGTCCCTACTGCCCTGCAGTATGGAGTACAGTGTAGGTTTTCATGCTGTGCAGGTGCAGGTCTCTTGTTTTCCATGAATGAAAGGATAAACTGCTGCCTGGAGGAAGGTGTGGGCGAGGTATAGAGATACGACAGTGAGGACAGATGTCAGGCAGAGGGTCAGGGGCAAGAACAGAGTTAATTCCCTGAATGAACTTCTCTTGTCTAGCAAGGAAATACCAATTTTTTCTAGAATCTACAGAGACTTGATCCATAAAGACTTTCTGATTAGCTTTCATCCTTTTTCCATTGGTGATTTCTCATGGCAAAGAGCCCTTTTCTGTGGTGCCCTAGGCTGTGCCCCAGGAAGTGTCAGGAGGCCGTGCTGCTGCATGTCCTGGTGGGTTGGGGGGACACTGGTGATGGAGCCTGTGCTAATGGGCTGTTGTCCAAGTAGAAAGTGTATTTTCAATGAGGAGGTGCTGAGATATTAGTGGGGCCTGGATTACCCTGTGATTGTGCTGTCAATACTGCCGTATTGAGTTGGAGAGAGCCTGCACGACACAGGGAAACACTTAGCTCACTGCTGCTGCTTATTGAGAAGCCAATAGCAATTTACGTGCTGACACTTGACACCGAATCCAGTCCCAGAGGTACAGCTCCTGCTAAGCCACTGCTGGGCTGGCCCTCACACCTGCGCCTGCCCTCGGCCTGATCAGACAGCCCCTGGCTGTGCCGGGGCTGCTCCAAAGGCACCCACCCCTGGAGGGGCCACGGCTGCCCCTGGAGCTCTGATGGGACAGGCAGGTGGGGACCAGCTCCGTGGAGAGGTGGGAAGCCTGCACTCCAGAGAGCTGGTCTCACGTGGGACTAGCTTTATTCATGTACTCAATGAAGAAGCGGAAATGTGGGTGCCCAAAGTGCCTGGGACCTGTGGACTGGAGCAGCTGGATTCCTTCTGTCCTGTTTGTCTGTTTTCCTGGGACAAGCACAGCTGAGCCTGATGGCCTTTCTGGCATACACACACACCTTTTAAGAAAAACTTAAGATCATCTGCTGCCAAATACTTTCAAGAGGAATAACATCCAGGATATTTCTTTGAGGCTGAACTCCCTAAAATGGGAAATAACCCATGAAGGAGTGAGGATGGGATGAGAACAGAGCTGGAGTACTAGAATGAGATGGCTGGAGGTGGGAAACAGAACATGGGAACCTGTGTCCTGGTGATGTGCTCTGCAAGGAGCATCAGGTGCTGGTGCTGGCAGGCTGCAGGAGGCCTGAGGAGTTGTAGACTCAAGTGGATGGTCTTGTCAGCCCCAGCATGCTGGGGCAGTAAAACTCCTACTGGTTTTTAAGTGCAGCTCTTCCTATTTTGCTGCATTGCCTGACAAACAATTTTACACATTCTCTGTTAGCTGTGGTGTTGCTTTTTGGTCACCTTTCTCTTCGCAGTTCCCTTGTGTGCCTGAACCTCCTGGGAGGGTTAGAAAACCTGTGTCCTAAATCTAAAAGGAAACAAAGCAAGTGTGCTGCATGAGGGAGGTGCTTGGAGTGCCTCTTCGTTTTGCAGAAGTAGAATGTAGGTCGTGTTGCAGGTCGTGTTTCAAATACCTGTGTTGCTTCATGCTGGCAGGTTGTTGTAGCCAGTGTGTAGTGTCAGGGCTCTGCAGAGCGTGGGGAGAGAGGGAGCAAGCCTAAAGCAGTCGGTGTTGGGCTGTCCCAGCTCTCTGGGGACAGCGGGGCCGTGTCACAGTGTCTCCAGGCTCCTGCTGGAGCAGGCTCTGCTGCGCAGGTGGCCCTTGGCGGGGCGGGTGGCCTTGCTGGCAGCTGCTCAGGTGCCAGCCTGCCGAGGCTGGGAATGGCCCTTCTGGGGCAGGCCAGGCTGCTCTGGGCACCGTGTGCCTGTCCCCTGCCTTGCCAGGCTCTTGTCCCAGCACAGGTGTTCTCCTTTGCCTCCAGAGCCAGAACAAGCCCAGGTGCCTGTCCCAGGACTCACTGTTGTGTGTGGTGGCTGTAACCAGAGCTGGGACATGGTGTGGCCGGGAGCCCACCCAGAGGTCTCTGGGGACCCAGTCACTCCATGTTTGGGCAATACTGGCTTTTCTCAGACACTTCAAAAACTGGCAAAAAACAATACAAAAATAGATTTGGTGAGAGTGTAACCAGGGCAGCAGTGGCACGTGCTGGAGGGGAGCAGAAGGAGTAGGACATGTCTGCATCCAGTATCTGTTGAGCCTCAGCGGAGGGTGAAGCAGCAGGCAGTTCTGTTGGGATGCTGGATGGCTGGGATGGCAGGTGTGACACCTCGGCACGTGCTTTTGTAGAGGTCCCTGTTGCTTATTCTGTTTTGTTCTAGTCTATTGCTAATCTTGTTCAGCAGTTGCTCCTCTTAATTACTGGAGTACTTTTACAGAGATGTAGCAGATTAATCCTTTTAGTTCTGCTTGCTGCCAGAAGAGATTGCCACCATTATTCCTGCGCTATGGAAGGAGAGGTTGGAGCAGGAAGAAGCAGGGCTAAATTTAGAAAGCTTGTGCTCGCACATGCTGCTCTGTAGCTGTAGAGGAGCATGTGGTGGCAGGTACCAGTGTGAACAGTGAGCAGGTATGCGGGTAGGTGAGGCTGGGGCAGCCCAGCAGAGTTCTGTAGGTGTCACAGCTGGGTCATGACCTGCCCAGAGAATCCCAGCAGCTCCTCGGTGCATTTCCAGCAAGGGAGGGCAGCTCCAAGGCATCACTTATCAGGTCCTTGCCTTGCTGGAACACAAATATTAACTGACAAACACTTGCATAATACATGGCACAGTCACTGTGGCCTGCTCTTATTTTCCTCCATGTGAAATAAATAGGGAAAAGTAGGAAAGTTAACTTACAAACCAATAAGCCTCTCCTGCACTGGCATTAGTGAGGCCTGAGGCTTGTGTGAGGGCTGCAGAGTTTGTGTCCCAGAAGCTCAGCTGGGAGGAAATGGAGAAGTGCTGCCGTGTTCCCCATGCAGGACGGATGAGCGTGTGGGCACGGGGGGTGGCAGAGGCGAGTGCATGTGCCAGCTGCCTGACACAGCAGGGCTGGGGGCTCGAAGCCTTGGGTTTGTGCTGGAGAACCTCTGCCCCAGCGTGTGCTCCACCTGCGGCTCCCCCTCTGCTCCCAGCTCAGGTGTTCTCTCTAACGTGGTCACAGCCATACATGTCATTCCAGCTGAGACCCTGCAGTGCTATTAATGTGCCCTTTATTACTTCCTCGTCTCCACAAACAATCTGAGCAACATCCTGGAGATTGTGTTTGCCACTTGTCCAGCTGCATCCTTTGGTTCATCCTGACCAGTATATTAGTCGGTCTCCTCCTGTGTAATTCCCAGTTGGTAAACCCTGAATTTACTGCAGAAACTCAGTTTTCCTGTCATAATCTTGGATTTAGTTGCTTTCTTGTTATTCTAGTATTCAAATCCTAGCTTTTTTCTGTGTAACAATCTGGTCTTGCAGTGTGTTGGATGTGCTTCTCAATTTAATTTCATCAAGGATGGGTGGTCTCTGCTGACTGGCAGCAAGGCCAGCAGACATGTTAGTGCAAAGGCTCCCAAGGCCTTTCAAGAGGGGAAACCTTTATCCAGGGCAGTATTTTCTTTCCGTCATTTTGGTGTCAGCTGCTCTTGGCCTAGTTTTCTGCCTTTTTTAGATCATAGCTATTGCCTGTCCTCTCCAGCACCACTCCCCAGTGCAGTGTGGAAGAAGGGGCAGTCCTTTCAGTAAAGGGAGACACAGGGTTAGTTTTCACAGTGTGTGTTTGATAAATGCATTTTATGTTTGATCCTGGTCTTCATTTATTGCTCTCTCCTTTATTATTCCTGCCTTCACAGTACTTCCAGCTCTCTCTGTGAGGACAGAAGTAAACCCCACAGCAGTGTCTCCCCAGCCCTGTTTGAGCACGGGTGTTTGCTGTCTGTACCCAGCATAGTTCCTGAGCTGATGGAGGGTTATGAATATCTGCTGTTGAACCTGTTGAAAATGTACTCGGGTATTCTTAATTGTTTTAGACTGTGTGGATTTAGATTAGATATAAGGCCCTGGCACAGGCTGCCCAGAGAAGCTGTGGCTGCCCCATCCCTGGAAGTGTCCAAGGCCAGGCTGGACAGGGCTTGGAGCAAATGGGTCTGGTGGAAGGTGTCCCTGCCCATGGCAGAGGGTAGAATGATCTAAGCTTTAAGGACCCTTCCAACCCAGTCTGTGATTCCATGACAGCTGCTATTTTTAGCTCAAATCATGAAGCATTAAGAGAAAACGCAGAGGCGGGGAAGGTATCTTGAAGGTTGAGGTGAATGGTCCCCTGAGGATGGAGCAGTTCTGTGTATGCTGGTGGGTTTCTGTTGCCTGAGCTGATCTCCCTGGCTCTGGGTGCTGCTGGTTTTGGAGTGGCTCCTTCATGCCTCTCTGCTTTGGAGCAGCAGCAGGTCTGTCCGTGTGCTGCTGTGCTCCTGTTTCCATTCGGTCTCCCTCAAGAGAGGTGGGGGCATTCTGGAGCTGGCTGGTTCAAGTTTGGAAAGGCTCATTCTTGGCTGATAGATCTGAGAAAGCAGTTGAACCTGAAGTCGTCTGTGGCTATTTCAGTGCTCACAGGTGCCACTGGAATGACAGCCAGGTGAAAAGTGGGAAGAGGACAGTGCTGTGCTGCTGTGCCCTGGGGTTCAGAGGGAGAGTAATGATTTGCCTTTTCTCTATACTTGAATTTGAGTCTTTAAACAAGAAATAAATTCATATAAAGAATAATGGAAACTGAAGTGAACTAGATGATTATTACTGAAACCTTTGGAAGAGTGCAGATCATCCCAAAGCAGGCATTCCTCTGCAGGGCTGTCCCAGTCCTGCGCTGGAGGTGGCTGGGAGGCAGGAGTAGGTCGGGACCAAAGAGACCCCACATTCCACCACAGGTTTGTTTTGGCATGTTCAGTACCAGCTCTGCTGTGCAGGGCAGAGCATGAGCACTAGGGGTGGGTGGGGAGCTACGTGGCACAGTCAGCAGTGCTGGCTCTGCCCTGTCAGTTTGTCCTGCTCTTCCTTTAGCCTTTGTTTCATTTTACTGCTGCTTGACTAGAACTCCGCTGAATTTGCCGTCTGTGATTTCCGGCGCGCAGGGTCAGGGGTGTTTGGCCCACTGTGCGTTCTGGTGCCTTCTGAGGTGGTTCTTGAGCAGCTTCTTGTGCCTGGCCTGTGGAAGCTGGCTCTGTCCCTGCATGCCAGCTCCCATTGCTGCAGGAGCTCCCAGCTGCTTCATCTGCACGCTGAGCCGTGGCTGTGACGGGTCATTCTGGCAACTGCAGCTTATGATTAAAAAGAAAATCAGTCACTGTCATCTTGGACCCCAGCACCGGTGATCTGACAGTCCACAATGCATCAGCTTCTTCCTCATCAGAGGATCTTAGACTCAGGACTGCCCCAAGGGTTGTCCTCTGACTCAGGCTGATACCAGAAAGCTCATCTCATTTCATGACTAGCACAGCCAGCTGCACCATTTCACTGCCTGAAGATGCAGCTGGGAGACCCAGGGGATCTTCTCATTCCAGATTTTTGTTGGATCTTCAGAGCCTCCTCCATGTGCGGCTTCAGCGGAGCAGGGGGTTGGACTCTAACTGCTGCTCTGTGGTCACACCCTGGAAATTCCCTTCTGTCCTTGGGAAAGCTGGAGTCTTCACGCTGGCTTTCAGGCAGGGTAGGACTGCCTGCCATGGCCTTTGGTTCTTGTGCCAGACAGCGGCTGCTGCTGAGATCATCCTCCCCCCTTTAGAAAAGGGAACTGGTTTGCAGCTCTGCTGTGGGAACCTCTGTCTCATGAGACCACTGCCAGGGGCAGCCGTTCCCTGGCTGCCAGAGCTCTGCCAGTGGTGCTCCTTGCTTCTCAGTCTGCAAACCCATGGACCTTCCTGCAGCTCTGGTGTCTCTGAGGGCAGGAGCCCCTGTGTGGGGCGAGTGGGGGCAGAGGGGCTTGATGCTTCACCCCATCAGGTGTCCATGTATCTCACAGAGAATGTCCATCTCTGTGCAAAGCACAAGCTGATGTGTTTTCCAGACCTGTGTCTCTTGGAAAAAAAGTAGTCACGTAGGGTTAGTTTTCCTCCTCCATCTTGTTCCCACAGGTGATGTGTTAAAATTTTGAAATTCTTTATTATTATTTTATTATTTTAATTGACTAGCTTGTTCACAGCTGTATCTTTAATGCTGGCGTTTACTGTGGCTCCAGGAGATGTTTTAAGTACGATGGAGAGTCATTCATAGGATCATCTATGTCAATGGGTGGTTCACATCAGGAAATGGGTTAGGCAACAGAGTTAAGGAAATGTTATTTTAGAAAATGTCTTCAGCTTATCAGATCCCTTGAAGAGCTGGGGGCAAGGAGCAGATCAGGCTGAGCTCGGAGGAGATGGTGTGTGCATGCATTCAGAAGAGCAGATTTTAGGGAACCCAGAAAAGGGGTCTGGCTTCATTTGTGGCTGTGTGGTCCACCAAACACTGCTGTCATGGGCTGGGCAGGTTTTCAAGGACTGATGGCTGATTTTATGTCCCCATGGAGCCTGGAGCTCACATGACAGCTGGCTGGGCTCCAGCTCCTCCTGCTCCAGTTTAGCTCACTGTGTCACTGAGAAGGAAGGACCTGAATTCAGCTGAGGATGAGGGGAAGGACATCGAGGAGGACCCCGAAGCTCAGAAAGCTCAGGGACATGCCTGTAGAAACCTATGGCTTGAAAATCATGTGCTTACTACTTTTATTGATAAACAGAGCATACAGGGCTACTTCTCAGCCTGCCTTCCAGACTGATCCTCTTGGATCAGCTGGTGGAGAGTCAGTCACTCAGCTTTTGATGCTCCAGAGGCTGGGCTGGATGAGTAATGATTTCTTTAGGCCTGGAGATATCTCCTTATCCTCCTTCACCCAGGTAATTAAACCCTTGTCAGCGCATGCTGTGGCAGGGTGCCTGCTGCTGCTCCTGGCCCTGGGGGAGGGATGTGGGGGGGAAGGAGTTTGTCTGTTAGACACTTGTTGTGTAAATGAGGTCATTCTTTGTGGCTGGGCAGAGGGGAGCAAGGGACAGGAAGGAGCCTCAGACAGACATTGTTCTGAGGTGACAGTCTGGGTGGTGGGGTGAAGCGTCAGCCACACAGAGCTCTGTGTGGGCACAGGCTGCAAGTGGGTTGTCACCATGCAGAGCAGTATCTTTCTGCAGCTCAAACTCTCTTGTCCCTGTCTTTTCATGTGTCCTTTGCCACAAACCTTTGAAGAAGGCCTTCATAATTAAGTTTTTCCCAACTGGGGTTTTGCTTCAGAAAGAAAAATCACTTTGCATTTGGGGGTTTGAATTTGAAAGAAAAATAAGGAACAATTTTCCCATTTAATTTCTGTTCAAGTTCTTTTTAAGTCACTTGGTATTCACCATATTGAATTTTCTCTTAAACCTCTGTTCCTGTTGCCCTGTATATTGCCCCTTTTAAAATTTTTTAAAATAAAGCCAAGCATGCAGATTCTGGTACAGTACTAATTCTGCTCTCAGCGTGGGCAGGACATGGTTAAATTGGCCCAGTGTGTCCTCGGTTTTCCTGAGGAAACTGTTAGAGAGTAAATGCATCTTCATTGGCCTGCAGTAATGAAGTTGCAAGTTTTGGAAAAGCTTCACATTGTTCCAGACTATTTTATGACTGAGAGATTTTTATTTTTTCCCGTTTGGTAAAGGTGACCTGTCTGACTTCTGCCACTGTCAGGAGTGTTGGCCATGGTCACCGTGCATACATAGTCACCTTGTGTTGTCCCTGGAGCACACAGGCATGGCCAGCAGTTGAGTGTGATTTAGGCAAGAGTGTCGCTCGTCTTTGCTATTTGGAACTTGGATGAGGAGGAAGAAAGAAGCTGCCTTTGGGAATGAGACTGGATTTCAAGCCTCCTTTTCAGAGGGACTGTGCTGTAGAAGTGGACAGTTTCTCATGTCGTTCTCTTCTTGCGCCTTCCATTGCCGACTCCAGCGTGCACATCAGTTGAGTTGTTGAATCAGTTGTTGAATTCTTTCCTACCTCCATACAGACCTGGTCACAGAAGATGGATTTATCAGATATGGCTCAGCCTTGTTCTCTCTCTAAGGGGTTTGGCATGGAAAAGTCTGACTAAATCTTGCTGTAGAGGCTTTCCCCATTCCCTCTGCCCAGGAGCCTGCGGGAGCCCTCACCTGTTGGAGAGCAGCCCTGTGTTTGTGGGGTTGGGAGCCAGCGCTGTTGCCCCTGGGGCTCTTGGAGCACATCCCAACCTCTGTCTGTTCCAGTCTCCTCTCGCTCTGTTGTGCACCTTCCCTCGCCCAGAGCTAAAACAAGGAGCCAAGAATTAATTGGTTTGTGTCATTTTCCCCCTGTGTTGTGTTGTGGTCTGATCAGTATCTGGGCCCATTGGGCACTGGAGGCATTTGCTTCCCCTTCTACAGAGACAGCTGTTGGAGAGCTGAGCAGAGGCTCACAGTCCTTGCTGAATTGCAGGTGCTGAGCAGAAGAAGTGCTGTGGGCAAGCTTGGGTGCCCGGGCTGCGGGTGGCAGGGCAGGGCTGGGACTGGCCCTGGAGCGCTCTGGGTGTGTCCGGGACTCAGTGCTGCTGCTGGACGTGGGTCTGGCCTGGCCACGGCTGCCCTGGCCGGGCTCTCTGGGCTCCAGGGCAAGCCACGGGATCCTCTGGTGCTGGTGTTCCTGTCCATTACCACAGGCTGCACACTGCAAGCTGTGTCCCACCTGGGTGGCTTAAGTAAACTTCCCATGGTAGGAGGTGTAATCAGAGGGTAAATAATTAAGTAACATTTATTTGACATTTATATGAAATTCACTGCCATGGAATTTAACTCAATATTGGCAGTAAAGGGTGAGGAGGAAGGAAAATGTGATGGGGCATAGGGGAGCCTGGGTGACTTAAAGGATTCCAAATTGGAGTGGAATTTATAATATTGGTGTTACTGTAAGCCATGTCATTCATCCAACTTTAGGATTTCTAGAATTGTTCTGGAATGCTCTCTTGAACACAAGGCTCATATTCCAAGTCCAGACTTGGGAGGTGGAAAACGCAGCGATGCTGCGTGGCTGCAGTGGGACTCTGTGGGTTGCAAGGACTTGGGGATGCTGAGGGGGAAGCTTCTTGGTCACCTTTACGCGTTGTGCCCTGCTGGGGCAGAGTGGGTGCTGGGGCTAGGGGCTCCCCAGGGGCGGCAGAGTCTCGTGGGAGCGCTGAGGGAACAGCGAGGGGTACAAGAGATGAGATTTTAATCAGTGTTGACTGAAGAGTTTTGGAGCTTCATGGCTCATTCCTAATTAAAGGCTGGAGTCTGTGGGTGCTGTACTCGCAGGGCTGCCGAGGTGGCAGTGGTGGCCCTGGGATGGCCCTTTCATCCTGACACTTCACCTCTGTCCTTCTGCTTTCTTTGGAATGGCTGAGGCTGTCTCTGGGGGCTTTTATGCGGATGTTTTTCATTGTTGGGTTTCAGAGAAGCACTTGATCAGGAGTCCGTGTTCCTAGTAATTATGCTTCATAGGGACCCATTTCCTTATGCATTTAATAGGGCTCTGTCTTTCAGCTCGTGCTTGGCCTGAACTCTTGAGCAGGGGCCTTGCATGAGTGAGATGGGCATTAAAGTCTTTGATTTTCTGCAGGGCAATTATTGTGGCCGGGTGAGGAAGAGGAGGCCGTTCAGTGAGCACTGAGGTGTTCAGACCCTGACATTAGTAATCAGTTCAGTGTTTCAGATTCCTGAGTTCAGTGGCTGTTCACGCCGTAGGGATCCCCAGGTGACCTGCAGGCTTTGAGCCGTGCCTGAAGAGACCTCTTCAAGGGAGCTCCTTTAACCAGATGGTTTGTCTTTGAGCTCTGCTGAAAAACTGGATTCTGAAGATGAGAAAAAAATTCCCTTAGTGCACCTTCTAATTGTTCATTTAGGAGCAGAGCTCTCCTCCAGCTGGGAGGGCTCAGGGCTGCTGTAAAGTGCTAATTAAAAGTAATAGTGATAATGAAAACAGATGTTTTCAAGAAAAGTAAGTGCTACTGGGACCCCAATCTGCTGTCCCTGCCTTCTCTGCAGGAGAGAGAGTCGTGTCTTCAGAGCTGCAGGTCCAGGGGGGCTGTGGAGGGGGACCAGATCCCAGGTGGCTCCTGCTGCAGTAACAACCAGGGATGGCTCTGGATAAAGCCTTTCTGTGCGCCCAGCCCTGCGCCCAGCCCTGCCTCAGAGCCCTGCTGCCTCCCGCTGCAGAGGTGCGGGAGTGGGGGCAGGACTTGCATGGAGGAGTAGAACAGAATTGTTTAAGACACTGAATTGTTTTCTAGAGTGTTGTTCTAGAACAGGAGGGGGGAAACCCTGATGGAAGATGGCTCATTAGAAGGGTGACAGGGAAGGAGATCTTCTCCCTTGTCTAAATTTTAGTAAGAAGGGATTGTTTTAATCTTGTTTATAACTGATATACTGATGGGCATTTGAAAGAGCAGCCCCAGCTCTCCAAGACCTCTGGGATAAGTTTCATAGGGCTCTGCAGCCCATCACCTGTGTTTGGGCTGAGAGTGGACAAATTTTAGAAGCTTTTTTTTTAGTCCAGATCTCCAGCCTGTAAGGCAGCAGCTGTGTGGCATGATGTGCTTGCTTCTTGGAGTGCTGGGTTTAGTTGTGCTGTCAATTCCATCACTACCCTTCTCATTGCTCTGCAAGTGAGCTGGAGAGGTGTGGCACCATCCTCACCATGTCCTGCAGTACAGGTGTGCATGGGAAAGAGCAGCTGAGAAAGAAGGGGTTGGTTCAGCATGGAAGGATGAAACAGTTATGGAGGCATAAGGTTCTGTCTTTCACCCTGAAAAACTTGGCTTGAGAGTCTTTGGCTGACTGTGCTTGTGGGAGAAGTGGCATCTTTTAGAGGGGTGGGAGGCACCAAGGAATAGGGGGATGAGGAGGAGACAACAGGTTGGGTTATTCTGGTCCTGACGAGGGAAGGCATTAGGAGAAGGAGGAAGGGCCAGAGCATTAGCCAGAAGCACTTCCCGTGGTCTTGTCCAGGTTGACACAAGTCCGCAGTAAGGCTGCAGGTGTAAAGTTTATTTTGCAGATGTCACCAGTGATTAGTTAGAGAAGGTGATTCAGTTGCCCAGGAGCAGCCAGCCAAGGCATTGGAGGTGGCACCAAGTGCTGCCTGTAGCCCATAGCAAATGGTCCTTGGGGTTAACACTGAGATGGAGCTGTCAGAGCCTTGTCTGTACCGGGAGGTAATGGGACCCATAGTCCTTAATTACTGCCCATGGAGCTGCTGACAGAACCCTGGAGCTTCAGCCCTTGTTAAACTCATTTTCAGCTGTCACTTGGCTGTGGTGGCAATGGAGCCCCAAGTGTGTGAGAGCCGCTGTTCCTGCGCATGGAGGAGCAATAGATGCTTTTGCCAGAGCATATCCCATCAGGCAGTTTGGCATCTCTTCTGGAGGCTGGGGCATATGTGTTACTGAGTTTAATCCAAGAGAAACTATTTTGATATTTGAAACGACTTCAGAATCAAAACGTTGCCTTGCTGTGTGCTGGCAGATCGGCTGCTGGCCCTGCGGACACGCGGTGGCAGGTGACAGGCTGCAGTGTGTCACCTGCTCTGAGGTAACCCTGCATACACGTACACCTGCTGGATCTTCCACACTGAGTGTATCCACAGTTCAGCCTTCTCAAAAAGGATTCCTAATGCATTGCACAAGAATTTGGGTCTAGAAGGGATAAATTCTGTTAAATTTTGTTAAAAGGATGTAGGAAACTGTAAAAAGTCCGGAGTAGAGGTAAAAGTAATTGAAATACTGAAGGAGATGTTTTAGAGTGGGAAATGGAGTTTAATTTTCAGCTGATCAGGAGGAGGATCCAGAACTGAAGTTCCAGGTTTTGGTGTTTGAGCTCTGTTTTTCCTGGAATGGGTGCTCCAGCAGAAGGTGTACGGTGGCTGTAGAGTAAGCCCTGATACGGGTGTGTGTAAGATAAACAGTTCAGGGACTGTGTCTGGTAATGTGACCCTCTCCATCCCAGTGGTATCTGGGCTGTGGAGGTGGCTTTGGGGTCAGTTTGTGGGCACAGCAGCGTGTGAAGGGTCTCACTGGGGCCAGGGGGCCTACAGACAGGTGATGCTCTGGCAATTCTTATTTTGGTAAAAAGCTTGAGACAGCCCTAGGAACACCTTGCAGGCACCCCACAATTATCATAATAAACAGTTTTATCAGATGCTTGGCAGTCAATAATGTGCCTTATGCTGCTTTAGTATCTCGCTGGTATTGATCACCTTAACAACTGTGCCACGGTCATTAACCCATGCACTGTCGGCGGCTCCGGCCACCCTGCCGGGGCCTCAGGCTCACCTGTCACCCAGGTGTGTGCAGCAAGGGACAGCAGGATGGGGCAGGCTTTGAATCAGGGGCCTGATGGTGGGATTTTGATCCAGGAGTGAGGGATTGAGTGCATATCCTGTGTATGGTGGGGGGGGTTAAAATAAAAGCTTGACATGGTTCCCAGTTTGGGCTTGTGAGAGAGGTGTGTGGTGTGTGGTGCTCTGTCACAAGGGGGGTTCCCTGAGATCCCAAACTGCCGTGTGCCCCGAGACGGTGGCCCTTGGAGAAGGAGAGCTGTTCTCTGCAGTGGCACTGTAATGCTTTACTGGGGCCTTGGGCTCCAAGTGGGACCAGGCATCCCCTTGGCTTCGCCTGGCTCTGCTGGGACTGGCTGAGGCACTGGCACGCTCACACTCACACCTGCCTGGCCTGCGAGAACAGAGCCTGTGGAATGGGCACATGCTGGAAACAGCCTTGGCCCTGCAGCAGCTGCTGGACTGAGCTGGGGCAGCCGGGTGCTGCTGGCTCTACCAAAGGCACTGTCTGGGCTAAGTGAGCCCTTGGGGGTGCTCTGACAGCATTGCCTCCGCTTCTGGCAGCGCAGGCGGCAATTAGGAATATCAGGTTAGTAGCTGACTCCATTTTGGGAGGAAGAAAGATGATTCGCTGTCCGCATCCCAATGGGGCTTTGAGAAAGGATGGGACTTTCTGGGATTTGGTTGTACCTAGGTAGTTGGGTCTTGTGGCCCAGTATTTCTCCTAATGGAATTTCCCATCATTTACTGCCCTGCTGATTCCTGATCAATGAAAATAAAATTGCATTGCCTCCTGAGAGGCTCCATGTATGGCTGCAGCCTCCAGCTGTGTCAGTTCCGGTAAGATAATCTCATCAGGCGTGCAAGAGGGTAATAGGAAATAAAAATAAAACCCACAATTAGCAAGAGGCCAGGCAGCCGAGTAACACTTTAAGTCCTGGAGGTCTGGAGACGTGTGCTTAGCAACTTCCTCCCTCACTGTCTGCGTCCCTGGCAGGGTGCTGCTGTGTGGTGCTCACTGGGCTTGGGAGTGCCTGCAGATGCATCGGGCACATCCTTTGGCATCCCCATTTACCTGGATCTGTGTCAGCTCTCCCTAGCTGAGGTGGTTAAATGTTTCACAGGTGGTGGTTCTGAGGTGCACCAGGGATGTAGCAGCTGATGGAGGGACTGTGTGCTGTGCACATGGAGAGCGTGAACTTGAGACTTTGAGCTGTCAAGTGGTCCATAGGTGTTGACTCCTGGTGGTTGCTGCAATCAGGAGGATTTATTTTGGCCAGATAAGGAACATGCTTAGACTGTATATGAAATCTGGAGCAGAGTGTAGTTTTGGAAGCAACAAATGTGATGCTGTTAACAGGAGTACGGGACCACTTGGATGTGCTAAAAGTTGGCCTAAAGGTTGCTCTAAATGTGGTGGTTTCCCAGCTATACCAGTCACTTTCTTTACCTGTTTTAGGGTTTTTTTAGATTATCTTCCAGTGATATGGCTGTAACTGGTGTTTATACTGAAACAGGAATGGCTGGTGTGAGCAGACATCCCGGTGACCTTTGTGATGGGACTGTGCAACCCCAGTGTGTAGTTCAGAGCTGACGTATCAGCCATGGTGTTTGTCTGAGCAGCCAGTGGAATGGTGACAGAATGACCTAATACCTCTAAGCCTGCTCTCCCGATCCAAAGCATCGGCTTTCCCAAAGGGTGGGAAAGAGCAACTGAGCCCAGAATGTCGCAGTGAGTCTGCTTCCTAACAAGGACTGGATCCGAGCCCTGGCAGAGCAGATCTGCATGACTTATAAGTCTGACTGTTACCCTTGGCTTGGCCCTTGACACTAGTCTGGAGCGCACATGTTGTTTGGGTAAAGCCGTCGGAGGAAGGAGCCTTGGCAGGGTTTGTTGGTGAGTCCCTGCGAGTGTGGAGCGTGGCTGTGGAGCACAGCCTGGCAGCAGAGCAGCAGCTCTTCGGCTGGGCCACTGGGGCTTGGCTGTGTCTGATCCCAAAGCCACGTGGCAGGGCTGCAAACTCAGAGCATTTCAGGGCTTCTCTGTTCACAAGCATCACCAGGGGTTTGGTGGGGTAGGGGTTGCCCAGTGCAAGGTCTCGTGGGTGATCCCTCCCTCCGTGGAGGGACACGGGGCCCTGACAGAGCTGTGGTAGCTGGAACTGGTGCAAGCCACTGGACAAGCACTGGGCAGACAGGACAAGCTGCAGCATGGCAAAATGGGGGGATGAGCATGGCTCATTCCTGAGGCACTGGGGCTTGGGAGAACCTGAGGGACTGTGGGGTCTGTGTGACAGAGCAAAGCAATTTGTCCTCCGCAGCTCTTTGATTAGTTTTGGAGTTGGATCAACAACAGTGCACTGAAAATGCAAACCAGATGCAAATGTAGTTATTTATGCAGCAGCATAGGCTGAGAACACCATTTAACAAGAAAGATTGGGAATTTGGAGCAAAGGGGTGAGTTGCACAATGGCAGAATCGTGAGATGTGTGACGTTTTGAAACAAAACCTGGAACTTCTGTGGTGTCCTACTCAAGAGGAGAGGATCCTGCAGAAGCTGAGAACAAGTTCTGTGCCCTGGGAGCGTGTGAATGCCTTGTCATGTATGAGCTAAGCAAGTGCTTCAGTTTGCTGCGTAGAGAGAAACGTGACTGAAGCCCGTTTACCTCTGCTGCAAAATATTCTTAGTGCTAAGAATCTCCTGAAGGAATAAGCACTCTTGTCCCCAGCTGCTCTCAGAAAGCCTCCTGGCCCTCCTCGGGATCACTCCACTCTCAATGGCAGCGGGCTGAAGATTAGATAAGTATTTTTGTGTGTAGTGCAGTAGCTGGCTCAAAGGGATCAGCAAACTTGGAATAATAGTTCATAACAAAATGCCTTCTGAAAAGCTGTCTGACTCATGCTACTCCCATTGGCTCAGTTTTAGCTGGTGTGAAGGGCAGAGGGAAAACGTGGATAATGTGGAAGGTTCACCTTTTCAAGGAGCCCCTTTCTCTCAGTTTCATGCCAAGTGCTTGAGCCCTGCAGCTTTCAGCCCTGTTTTGTTCAGCGTTTCCTTTGCTTCCTGCTGGTTGAAAAGCTGTTTATGCTAATGATGCTGGGAAGATCTGAGGGGCCAGCTGTGCCCGTGGATGGAGCCGTGTCACCTCGCCCCGTGGCCGTGCGTGCGCTCCTGGCTGGAGCGCTGCCCACAGCGGCCCCTCCGCACGGCTGCCTTCCTGCTGGGGGGGACCGTCCTGTCCTTTCAAGTGCCCCAGGGATCTTCTCTTTCAGTAGACCACTGGGTGCCACATCATCCCCTTCTGGGACCTTGGGCCCTTCAGGATCCATGGGCTAGAATCCCTCCGAGGGGAAGGCTCGTAGTGTTCATAGGGACTTCCACAGAGGCAAAATGTTTTCACTGAGAAGGTGGTCAGGCAGTAGCACAAGCTGCCTAGGGCAGTGGAGTAGCCACCATCCCAGGGAGGGATTTAAAAGGCGTGGTGGTGTGGTATTTGGGGACATGGGTTAGTGGTGGCCTTGGCGGTGCTGGGTTAATGGTTAGACTTGATGATCTTAAGGGTCATTTCCAACCCAAATGATTCTTCAATTCTATGAATTCTTGGCTTTGTTGGGATAACCAACCAGTTTGTGAGGGCTTGCAGCCCCAACTCTTTGAAACCTGTGGGTCAATGTTGTTTGGATGTTTCTTCCACCAGCAGGCAAGGCTGGCTTGTTAATTCTGCTCCCACTGCAGAGGTGTTGGATGTGTCCATGTGTCCAGATGGAAACAGTCTGGTACGGAGCAGAACGCTGGAAGAAGTCAGAACTGAGCTTGGGCTTTTGGCTGGTAAAGCCTCACTGCAAAAGAGGAAGAGAGATGTAAGGTATTCAGGATTTGGCAAGACTGGTATCTTGCTCATCAGACTATGTTTGCCAGTGAAACAACTCCACTGTGATCAGTGTGTGTGCTACAACACAGCTTGGTCTCACTTGGGGTGGTGCAAAATATGACATGCTATGCGAAAAGGAAAAATTAGTTTGTAATTGCTTCATTAAAATGTTGAACTTGGCAAATAAATATCAGTATTTTCAGGTTGGTTTTTTTTGGTTAGGAATTGCGCAAGAGAAGTCCCAAGGCACCGTGTTGTAAAATGCTGGCGGGAAAACCCCAACTAGAAATCATTCTTCACACTGTGCACCCACGTTCCCTGTTATGCTCAGGTTTTGGCACATAAGTACCGTTTTATCCTAATATCTCAAGCCTTGTTGCAGAGTTTTCAGCACTTCCCTTAGGCTGGCAGGTATATCTTGCTGCTTTCTGGCACCTTAAGGAATGTGAGAGAGCTGGGATCTGTCTTCTGTTTAACTTAAAAGGTAGAAGCATTTTACGGAACTGGGAATTGAAACTCTTGGTATTGCCACTCGAATCTCCAGCCAGTGTTGCTGAGGAAATTTAAAAAGATCTTTCTATTCTAGGAAGTAACTCTTCACATATTTGTGTGATAGCAGCTGTTGTAGAAATCACATAAAGTGACAACATGCTCCTGCCACCTTGTTTTACCCTCTTCTGTGGCCATCCTGCTTGCCAAGCGAGGCAGCGTGTGCTCACCTAATTGCAGGCAGTATCATAATTCATATGCATAAAGGAACAAAATTAAAGTTGCTTTGGCAACATACATTCTGTTCTTCCTTAATTTTTGAATTCTTGATCCTAGGCAATTATTTTTATCATGTCTTTCCATTTGCAATTTCCTAAGTGTTACCCGAGTGCTGTGCAGCACGCCAGGTGCGAGGAGGCACCACGGAAAGCTTTGATGCTCCAGGTTCGTTGTGTCAGCACTTCAGAGGGTCACGGTGACTGCCTCGCACCCCCTGCCTGGGCTCCTGCTCTTGGGAGCTTTGAGCATTCCTGTTCCCAGGGACCTCCAAGGTCCCTGCCCAAGCTGTTCTGTGTTTCTATGACCATGAAGTTGAGTTGGTGCTCACTCATCTTTGGTATGTCCATCCCTAGTTTTCAGGCTGGAACAAGTGTCATCAAGTGCCATTGCTGAGACAGGAGCCTCTTGGCCAACATGGACACCACACTCGCCAGGCATTGTCCTTCTGAGGATGCTGCAGAAGGCCAGGCTGAGCATGTGAGGAGGGGTGTGGGCAGAGTGTCTGAGCGCGCCGTTAGTCCCGTGCTGTCCTTGTCCTCCCCCACCTCTGTCCTTTTTGGCTTTCCTGAGCCACTGGCAACCTGGAGCTGACTGAGGGCCTGAGCGCTTCCCCGTGCTTGCAGCTGGGCAGGGGGAGGGCAGCCTGCAGGGACCCTTGGCCAGGTAATGGCTGTGGGTGTAATGAATCTGCCTGTATCTTCTCCCTGTCCTCAGCACCCTCTTTTCCATGGTGCCATGTGGGTCATTAGCTGAGGGAACAGTTTCTCACTGTCGCTTTCTCCTTTTGTTTTCCTCCTTCCTCATTGCTTCTAGTCTTGGTTTACTGCCAAACAGCCTCTTGTGAAAGGGCCGCCTAATTAACCCTGTGCTAATTAACAATTTAAAATTACACAGCACGGCTGTTCATATTTAATTCTCGGGAAGCCTGGGCAACAGCAGGAGCCCCCTCCTCCCTCCCGCTCCATCCCTGCTGCCCGCACTGCTTGCCAGTGTCCCCAGGGGAGGAAGCAGCCTGGTGCCGCAGGCTGGGGGTGCCCAGGAGCCCCAGCTTGCCAGGAGCTGCAGGGTATTGCTTTAGGACCAGCCACTCCTTGGTGGAAAGCGCTGCTGGGAACGGAGTGTCTGTCCCTTTGAGGATGGGGCTGGAAGGAGGTGGCAGGGTGATGCGGGGATTGACTCCACACGTGTTCTGCACGGCATGGCTGCCAGGCCTGGTTGGTAGGAACGTGGCAGAAGTGGGGGGCACACAGTGTTGTGCTGTCACCTGCATCTGCCATGCAGGCGTAGCTGGGCCGCCGTGGTGCCACGTGGGCTCCAAGGGACTGTGAGATGCAGTGGTGCTGTGAGGAGGGGGCAGGGGCTGGCATGGGCCGCGGCCAGAGACAAGGTGGGCATGGCAGTGGTGGGATGTGAGGCTGCAGAAGGGAGCAGGAGAGCCCTTCCTTGCCACTGGGGCAGTGTGAGAGCACAGAGTCTCTGGCACTCAGGCTGTTCTCTCTGTAACTGGAGTTCATTGATTTTACGGGAAACCATGTTTACAGACAGAGTGCTGATCGACCTGACGAGTTGACTTCTGCCTCCTTAAGTAAGAACTACCTTTTCTTATTGACTGCCTGATAAACAGAGCAGAGAGGGCGACAGGGGGAGCGAATGGGAGGTGTGGAGCACACCACTGTCTGTCCATCTGAGCTCTCACACACTGTGTCTGTCCCCACACAGGTGGCCTAGGGGCGGTCCGGGGTGGTGGAAGCACAGGGCCCAATAGTGGACTAATAACTGCATTGTGCTCCTGCTTAGAACCTGGTTTGCTGTAGCAAGGAAATTGCTGTTTTCAGTTTGAACAGATGATTCCTGCAGCTTCTGTGTGAATAGAAACAAATATTTTCATGCCTTGTGCTCCCTTTAGGAACAGCTCTGATGGTGACTGAACCATCAGAAGAGCTTGGGTTTGTGCAGGGGCTCAGCCTGTGTCCGAGGCTTGGGCTGGCCATTTTGGCTCTGGGTTTTTTGTAAGAGCTCCTCTGTGTTGAGGAAAGGGAGAGGAGAGAAGATTCCTTTGGCATAGCACATCTTGAGCTGGTTAACTTGGAGTGAGTGGGGGAGAGCTGTTAAAGCCAGCCAAGGCAGAAAAGCCCACCAATTAATTGGAGCGTGCGGGTCTGCCTGGCCGGGCCGGGCCGGGAGAGAGATTGGCTTTCCTGTCAATAAACAAGTCCCCAGTGCAGCATCAAAGCTGCAGTCCTTTATCAATCGCAGCCTCCTCTTCCCGCATGTTCCTGTAACTTACCAAGCATTTATTACATTGATTTTACAATCAGGCTGTTAACCCTCCCACCCCTCCAGCCCTTCTAACCCTTCTGGCCTGGCTGTCAGTCAGGCATCTCCTGCCAGTCAGGAGCTCTTGATGGCAGAGCCGCTGTGACCCTGGCTGTGTCTCACCTGGCTGTGTGTCCCAGGGGCTGGCTGTGCTGGCACGCACAATGATCCAGGTCTAAAAGAATTGGTAGGGTGTGGTCATTCCATATTGTGCCTTGAAGTCCACAAAGATATTCCTAAAACTTCACTTGGCAAAAGTACAAGGCTTATGGAGTTTCTTTTTCCTTGTTTCCCCTGAATAAATCTGTTTTGGTTTAATTTGGATTGCAGTTGCCAGTGCAAAAGTAGCAGTGAAGAGGGAGAGAGTAGGCGTGTTGTGGGAAGGTGAATGTGCAGCCTCAACACAGGAGGATCTGGGATCAGTGATCCAGGGAGGGAGCTGGTGCAGTAGGAGCTGTTACATGGCTGGAGCATATTTTAGCCTGGGGAAACAAAACTGGCTGACTAAACCCAGAGCCTTTTGGCAGCAGGATACTGCTTTTCCTTCTTGTTCTGCTCAGTGCACCAGATTACTGTTGCTGTAGAGCAAATCCCTGTTTATTTCCAGTGCAACTCTACAGGCAGCTGTGTATGGCATAGAATCCAGGGAAGGTGAGACTGGAGGTGCTGTGGAGTAATGTTGTGTGTGATCACATTGGGTGCTGTCTCCGTTGCGCCTGCGTGTCCTTCTGCAGGCATCCTTGCACATGGGCTTTGAGAGTATGACTTTGCCTTCTGTGGTAGTTGTAAATGTTTTTCCTTCGAGCTTCACTGGAAGTCAGATGTAAAGAGAAAGTACTAACACATTAGAGAAATCAGAAGTGTAGATGGCTTTGTGTAGAAAAGGAAAATAAACTAGGAGACAGTGAAACCTGAAAAAGAATGCTGATTGTCACTCTGTTTTCTTTTGCTTGAGCTAATTCAGATAGTTCACACAGGGCTGCTGTGGCACATCACTGGCTTTGCAGGTGGTCAAACCTCTGGCAGGTTTCCAGGTCTCTTCACATTTTCTGTATGAGCTGAAGAGGGCTCCATTAGGATTGCAGGGCTCCGTTAGGATTGCAGTATTGGAGTCGTTGGCCAGATGCAGCAGAAAGGGTCACGATGACAGGGGTCCCTGGGTGTCAGCCATGGTCAGTAGCCCAGGCCCACTGACTGCCTGGCAGTCGGTGGGAATCCTCCAGTCACGTTGATTTTGGTGGAATGGAGGCAGTGGGAAGGGTGTCCTCCTCTTCCAGCACCTGCACCCACTGTTTGTCTCCAGGGGTGAGAGGAAGCAATCCGTGCGCAGAGGCTGTGCCCTGCAGGATCTCCGGGAGGTTCCTGGAGCATGGTGGGCCGACCGCTTTCCAATCCCCAGGATGCACCCTTGTCAGATCTGGAATTTCCTGTTTGGTTTCTCTCCTGACATCTCTCTGTTTAAACTGTCCAGAGCAGAGCAGTTACGTCTCCTGTGCACACCGAGCACTGTTACTCCAAACTCGCTGTGAGTTGCTCTGGGTCACGGGGTGTCCCACTGAGGTGCATGTGTGGTAGCAATGGGTCTGCATTTCCCAAGCCATTAGCAGAAGGGTGACACCCAGGAAAACAGCATCTGCCTTAGGGGGAGCCAGAGAACACCAGAGTTGTGAAGCCACAGAACTGTTTTGTTGTCATATCTTCTTTCTGTCACAAGCTTTCCCATGATGTTTTGTTTTCTGAAGACCCAAGGCCTTGGGGGTGACAGTGCAGGTCCTACAATCTTCCTGCTGGCTCCCTTTAGGAGACACGTTAAGGAGGTTTTTTGCCACTTTCCGGGCCCCTTCAGTTTTCCTCTTGTGCTGCTGCTGCCAACATGTTTCCATTGCTCATTCCCAGCAGTACCTTGCCCAAGGCTGGGCTGCCCGTTCCTGGAGCCCGTCTTGGCACACCAGCCCCCACTTCGGTCCCGAGAAGTGGGGTCAGCAGCCCATGTGGTGGTGGGGTCTTTACGGGAGCTCCCTGCCTCCCCTGCCTCTCTCCTTCTGTCCCCATCCGCAGGTCGGAGCCGTACCGGGTGCAATGAGCGCTCCGTGCCGGCCCTGCCATGGAAGGCTGTGACTCGCCCGTCATCCCCGGGAAGGACAATGGGTGCGGCATTCCTCAGCACCAGCAATGGACTGATCTCAACAGCGCCCACCTCCCTGACCCGGCCGGCAGCATGGAGCAGCCCGCGGCGGAGAGCTGCAGCCCCCTGGACAGCCTGAGGGTCCCGTTCCCCGAGCGCGTCCCCGAGAGCAGCGCGGCGGGTCCCGGCGCCGAGCCCGCGGGCAAGGAGGTGAGCTGCGGGCAGTGCGCGGCCTCCTTCGCCGGCCTGCAGAGCTACATGGAGCACCGCTGTGCCGGCGCCCGCCCGCCCCCGCCGCTGCGGGGGGAGAGCGGGAGCGACAGCAGCGAGGACGGCGAGGAGGAGAGCGACGTGGAGAACCTGGCCGGCGAGATCGTCTACCAGCCCGACGGCTCAGCCTACATCGTGGAGAGCCTCAGCCAGCTGGTGCAAAGCGGGGGTGCCGGCGGCAGCGGGACTCTCCCCTCGCTGCTCCCGAACTCTCTGCCCAAGCAGGGAGAGCCCTCTGCTGCCGCTCCCGTCTACCCACAGATCATCAACACTTTCCACATAGCCTCATCCTTCGGGAAGTGGTTTGAGGGCTCAGACCAGGCCTTCCCGAATACCTCAGCCCTGGCGGGCATCAGCCCCGTCCTGCACAGCTTCCGCGTCTTCGATGTGCGACACAAAAGCAACAAGGATTACCTGAACAGCGACGGTTCTGCCAAAAGCTCCTGCGTATCCAAAGATGTTCCCAACAATGTGGACCTGTCCAAATTCGATGGCTTTGTGCTCTATGGGAAGAGGAAGCCCATCCTGATGTGTTTCTTGTGCAAGCTCTCCTTTGGGTATGTCCGCTCGTTCGTGACCCATGCCGTGCACGACCACCGAATGACTCTGAGTGAGGAGGAGCGGAAAATTCTTAGCAATAAGAACATCTCCGCTATCATCCAAGGGATAGGCAAAGACAAGGAACCCCTTGTCAGCTTTCTGGAACCAAAAAACAAAACCTTTCAGCACCCTCTCGTTTCCGCAGCTAACCTCATAGGCCCTGGACACAGTTTTTATGGTAAATTCAGTGGCATTTGCATGGAAGGTGAGCAGGCCCTCCAGGCCGGGGCGGCCGGTGGAGCTGAGCCGCCGCCGGCAGCGGGTGTCCTGGCCCCCAGTGCACTCCTCAACCTGGGTGGGCTGACCAGCTCGGCTCTGAAGACTCCCATTACCTCAGTCCCCCTGGGCCCGCTGGCTTCCAGTCCCACCAAATCCTCAGAGGGGAAGGACCCTGGGGTGGCAGGGGGGGAGAAACAAGAGGGGGACGACCAGGACAGCCTCTCAGAAAAGGTGGAGCCGGCTGAGGAGGTGGAAGAGGAGGAGGAGGAGGATGTGGAAGAGGAGGAGGAGGAAGAGGAAGAGGAGGAAGAGGAAGAAGATGAGGATGATGAGGGTTGCAAAGGACTATTTCCAAACGAGTTGGAGGATGAACTGGAGGACCGGCCCCAGGAGGATGTTGGGGCTGTGGCAGGCAATGGCAGCAGCAAAAAGGACCTTGCTCTCTCAAACCAAAGCATTTCTAACTCTCCCTTAATGCCTAACGTGCTCCAGACCCTGTCACGGGGCACAGCTTCTACTAGTTCTAATTCTGCTTCTTCCTTTGTCTTTGATGGTGCAAACAGGAGGAATCACTTAAGCTTTAACAATGAGGGCGGCGGAGCCAGTGTGGCCGAGGGCAGCAGGAGGCTGGACTTCATCGATGAAAGTGCCAATAAAGACAATGCCACAGCACCAGAACCAAATGAGAGTGCAGAGGGCGAGGACGGGAGCTACATCTCCCATCACCAGCATGCTGGCCCCCTCTGTGAACTTGGGGGTGGGGAGTGCCCCTCGGGGAGCGGCGTGGAGTGCCCAAAGTGCGACACGGTCCTGGGCTCCTCGCGGTCGCTGGGTGGCCACATGACTATGATGCATTCTCGCAACTCATGTAAGACACTCAAGTGTCCCAAGTGCAATTGGCACTACAAGTACCAGCAGACGCTTGAGGCGCACATGAAGGAGAAACATCCTGAGCCCGGTGGCTCCTGCGTCTACTGCAAGAGCGGGCAGCCGCACCCGCGGCTGGCGCGGGGCGAGAGCTACACCTGTGGTTACAAGCCCTTCCGCTGCGAGGTCTGTAACTACTCCACAACTACCAAAGGCAACCTCAGTATTCATATGCAGTCCGACAAGCATCTCAACAACATGCAGAACCTGCAGAACGGAGGGGGAGAGCAAGTCTTCAGCCACACCGCGGGGGCAGCGGCGGCAGCAGCTGCTGCTGCGGCAGCCGCCGCCGCCAACATCGGTAGCACCTGTGGGGCTCCCTCCCCCACCAAACCAAAAACCAAACCTACATGGCGGTGCGAGGTGTGTGACTATGAGACCAACGTAGCTAGAAACCTTCGGATTCACATGACCAGTGAGAAGCACATGCACAATATGATGTTGCTTCAGCAAAACATGTCCCAAATCCAGCATAACCGGCACCTAGGCCTCGGCAGCCTGCCATCCCCCGCCGAGGCCGAGCTCTACCAGTACTACCTGGCACAGAACATGAACCTTCCCAACCTGAAGATGGACAGCACTTCCTCAGATGCACAGTACATGATGGGGGGGTTCCAGCTTGATCCCACCAACCCCATGGCAACGATGGCTCCATCTCTAGGTGAGGCTGAAGGGGTTTCCACCATGTTCATGTGAGAGACCCAGCAAAGGCAGCCCATGAGCTACCTTTGTGTGGTGGTCGAGCATGGAGGCTGCTCAGTGCAGATTTCTCATCTGTGTTCACCCAGAGCAGTTTTTCCTCATCTTATGG
Source organism: Ploceus nigricollis (assembly GCA_013399945.1). Taxonomy (NCBI): domain Eukaryota; kingdom Metazoa; phylum Chordata; class Aves; order Passeriformes; family Ploceidae; genus Ploceus; species Ploceus nigricollis. Next base: position 126,883 of record VXBC01008789.1, on the reverse strand, counting down.
CTTTTCTAGTACACTTTCCAAGAGTTTTCATAGGGAGTTAATGGAACAGCAGACATGGGTTACGGATGCCGTGGTGCTGAATTTTCTTCCTCGTTGTGGAAAGCATCCTAACTACAGTGTTTCCTGAGAACTTCTCCTGGGTTTGGTGAGGAGTGGGAGTAGTTTGGTGGATAGCTTTGAGAGAGGGTGCAGTCACCTGCTGGCACTCCCAAAGGCAGGTGTATTTGTTCAGGGTTGGTTTGTTCCACGCTGTGTTGCCTTGAGAAGACAAGGTAAGCAGGTTTTAGAGGGGTGGAAGGGGTGGTGTTCCTCTGCTGCCAGTGACAGATGGGATTTGGAGGCTTTTGAAGCTCAGAGCCCCTCACTACTGAAGCACGGGGCAGTTGTAATAAGGTGGGAGTGTTTTAACTGAAGCTCCTCAAGTAAGTGACAAGGCCTTGGATGTCCATGAGCTGCCTGGAGAGCAGTTTGTGAACTGTGCACTTGATGGTTGCAAGTCTCACACTGAGGGTTGCAGAGGGAGGCCCTGCCTGTGCTAATAAGGACTTGACACCAGGTTGGCCCTTTTGACTCAGATAGACACGCCATGAGCTTTGTGAGAAGTGAAGCAGATCTTGCCCATTCTTACACTTTGGTCCAAAACTGAGCAGAGCATTAATAATTCAGAAGAATCTGCTTTTGGGTTTTTCCTGCATGGTGAGTTCAGGAGAGAGTGTCTTAAAGAGCGCTTGCTTCTCAGCAAATAAGTTGCAACATAGGAAATGAAAAGTTAAGGAAATAACATCTTTTTGATTAACTGAGGAATTGTTGACCTGGTTCCTTTCATAGGATTGTTAAGCTGAGCTGTGACATCAAATCAAGGTAAAATACCAAAAATCTGTAGAAAGAGCATAAATGTCTGAAACATGGAAAAGGAGAGCAAAGTGGCACAGAAGTCCTGGTTTGTCTCTGTGCTTGTTCGGAGTTTCTCTGCGTCTCTCAGGTGCTCTGGTGTGAGTGGGAGCCTGTTGTGCTCAGTAGCTGTGAGTGAGCAGAGTTGAGCTCTGGTTTGAAGAGTCAGCCTAACAAACACAGGGTCCTCCTGGCTCTCCATGACATGCTCTCACACCCTCTTTATTAGTTGTTGTCTTTACCTTGTCAAAACTGTTTTTAGAAGATTCTTCACCATTTTGAACTCTTGGACAAGAGATGAGATATAACAGTGCAGGAGTGGCACTTCTCAGGTTGTTTCTGTCCATGCCATGTTCTACACTGTTGCCAGCTTGTGACAGCAGTGCGGTGACCTCCCTGTGATGCGGCCATCACCTGGGCTTGTGACTGTTGACCTTTGTTTTACGTGGCAGAGATTGTGCTTAGCTACTGCATGAGGTAGCATTTGCTTCTCCAGGGAGGCAAGAAAAACCAGAGTGAAGTGTTAACGCTGTTCTTGGAATAGCCACAGAAGCTTTCAGTGTGCTGCTATGGAATTCTTCATCCTCTCAGAGTCTGTAGGGTTTTTCTTGCCACCTTTAATGGGCAGAGGGCTGGATGATCCTTCAGCAAGAGGGTAGCAAGGGTGATAGTAGTCCGTTCCCAGCCTTCTATGCTGGCTGCAGTAACTTTTTTCTTCAGCTCTGGTGCGGACCAGCAACACAGAGGAGTGGGCGAAGGGAGACACAGCTGCGTGTGGTCTCACTGTGTTTGCGGGTACACTTGGGAGCAGCTTATGTTCTGCTCTGTGTTCCTCTTCTGGAATTCAGCCTTTCTGACCTCTTCTTCCTCTTTTTTCTTTGTGCAGTGGGTGGCGAGATCCCGCTGGACATGCGTTTGGGTGGTGGACAGCTGGTGTCTGAGGAGCTCATGAACTTGGGTGAAAGTTTCACGCAAACCAATGACCCGTCGCTGAAGCTCTTCCAGTGCGCTGTGTGCAACAAGTTCACGACAGATAATTTGGACATGCTGGGCCTCCACATGAACGTGGAGCGAAGCCTCCCCGAGGACGAGTGGAAGGCGGTGATGGGGGACTCGTACCAGTGCAAGCTGTGCCGCTACAACACGCAGCTCAAAGCCAACTTCCAGCTCCACTGCAAGACGGACAAGCATGTGCAGAAATACCAGCTGGTGGCACATATCAAGGAGGGGGGCAAAGCCAACGAATGGAGGCTCAAGTGCGTGGCCATTGGGAACCCAGTCCACCTGAAATGCAATGCCTGCGACTACTACACCAACAGTCTGGAGAAGCTACGTCTTCACACCGTCAACTCGAGGCACGAGGCCAGCCTGAAGCTCTATAAGGTAAGGGTTGGCTTTGCTTTATCTTCTTTCATTTTCCAAGGAAAATCTAAGTTGAACCACAATGCATTGTGATCCTTTGGAGATGAGCTGCCAAGAGCTCTCTGTTGGCCCCCAGTCTCACTGCGTGCTGCAGCTCTTCAGCCTGTGTTCTCTTAGTGACTCTGGTGTCCAGCCTTCAAGGCAGTAGATGTTCATGCCACAGTGCTTTAGAGGGGGCTTGTGTGTCTTATGGCACTGCAGCTGTGATACTCTGCACAGAAATTGAACAATCCCTGTTAGAAAAGTTGTGCAAGGTGACATTTGCCTGTGTTTTGTTGGCTCTTTCCCATAGAGTTTGTCATGTTGTGTCGCTTGAAGGCTTTCAGTGTGGTCAGTGTGCTGGTCCTGGCAGCGGGCGGGTGGTGGGGCCGTGGTGCAGTGCTGCTGTACTCTGTGTACGTCAGTGCTGGGATCTGTGAGCAAAGTGCTGCTGGGTGCTGGGAAGGAGGAGGCTGGGAGAGGAGCCGTGAGCGCGGCCCTGCACCTTGGAGGCGTTGCGTGTTCCCATCCACAGCGCTCTTTGGGCTGTCATTCCCATCTTGTTGTCTTTTCCTCCCACCCCCCCCTCGTTCTGTGTTGTCTTCATAACCATTACAACCATCTTCTCTTTCCTGTCTCATTCGTCTGGTCCCCAGCCCCCTCCCTTGCTGGCCCGAACCCTGTGGGCTGTAACCCAAGAGGAGATCCGGATACAGTAAATAGTCCTTTCACTCGTGCAGCAGAATTGCTCCAGACGTTTCTATTGATTTTCACTGGACTTAAAGCTTCACCTTTTTCTCTAATCATCCCATAATAGCTTTAGTATGAACAATCAGGTACGAATTGCCATAAATCTCAGCAGCCGCATCCCCTCCATTCACACGTGCTCTCCCGCTCATTGTCTGCTCTTTCCTCACAGGTTTTTTTGTATTTTCTGTCCTCATCCTTTTCTTCCTGCTTTCCCCCAAGTGTGCTGAGATTTCTTTATATACACACAGAGTGTACCTTGCACTTTTTAATTGTTTCTTTGAAAACTTTTCTTTATGTAATGGAAATTTAAGACCTGACATTGAACTCTATAGTACCCACTCACATCACAGTGTAGACGCATTTTCAAAACTCCTGGATTTTTCCTAGGAATTAGCAGTTCCAGCCAATTCAGGGAGGAAGGTTATAACCAGGAGCATCATATAAGGTTTACCTTGAGCTGTGGTTGTTGGACCTGCCTGGAATTGGTGGGGAGCTGCTCAGAGCAGGGTTGTGTTTCTCTGAGTTCATTGTTGAGGCCAGGATGGCTGTGACAGCAATTGTTCCATCTTGAGCTGGGATCCAGCCTCACCCATCAGAGTCTGGCTCTGGAAATGATCAGGTATGCACATACACCTCTGCTCTCTGGCATGCAGGAGGCCTGAGAAAGTTACCCAGCTTGGAAACTGGGGGCAGCAGAGTCCCCATGAGACTTCAAGAACCCAGCTGAGGGAGCTGAATCTCCTCTGTGGAGATCAGTTTGGGGTACAAGAGAGTTGTTTGAAAGCTGTATTATGATTTTTTTTACACATAATGTTGTTCTTAAGTATACATTGCAAAGGTTTAAAGTTTTCTTTATCCAGGCCCTTCATCTACAGTGGGTTCCAGTGGGGAAAAACAATTGAGGCACTAGAGTTCTCTCACTGAGGAGAAAGAAAAGGGGAAAAAAAGAAGAAACGGGGAAAAAATCCCACCAGCGTTGGGGGACAGGCATAGGTTCTTGTAATAAAGATTGCTAGGATGTTTTCCTTGGGCAGGCAAAGAGAAACTGTCAGTTTTCAGGTTTGTGAGAGGCCTGGGCAGTCTCAGTGCTGCTCCAGCCCTGCGTTGCCTCTGACACAAGAGCAGTGAAACACCAGCTGAAGGATAACACGATTCAGAGTAATGGATTCCTTTGGAATGCTCCATCTATTGGCCTTCAAGTATGGCTGGATAAAGCTTAGAGCAGAGGTTGGTGGATGGCTGGATTCACGGTGTCTTGCTTCAGCATAGCTGGAATCAGGGATTGATTTCATGGAAAAGCCTCTCTGGATGAGGCATGGATCAGACAACTCCAGCACGGCTCTCCGGGCCTTGGAGCAGCTGTAATGCCATGTCTCTGCTGATAACTGAAGGGATGCAGCAGCAGTGGGGGGAGTTCACAGAATGGGTTCTCTTCTCTCAGGCCTTGGTGTGGTCTGCAGTAAATTGAGATTGATTGGATGTTATTTTTCCTCTTGCTAATGTAATCCATTAGCCTGGCACATGCATAATCAGTTTAGAGCACAGTTAACTGGATGTAATCGAGTTCTTCCCTGCCTGCTGGAGAAAATCCTCTCCAGATGCTGCTGGGTGAGAGCACACACTGGGCTTATCACACACAATCCTCCTTATTCTGCTGCTTTTGCCATTTTTTTCCTAAATCACATGTTATTGGCTGCTTGCATTGCCCAAGTGCCACTTCTGTCAGTGTTACTTGCTGCCAGAAAATGTAATCTGGAGACACTGTCAGTCCATGGTCGGGTGAACCTTTTAGTCTTCTCCTGCAACGCTCCCAGGGCCAAGGGAGAAGGTCTGGTCTTCTGCTGCCATCTTCGTCCTGCACATGGCAATAGCTTCTGTCAGGCCTCTTCCCTGTCAGGGGTAAGGGGAGGGGAATGCCAAAAAAGTGGAAGGGTCTGGTAGCCTTTCCTTTATTGTTGTGTACTCCCAATTCCCTGCTGTCCCCCTAAAATTCTGTGACTAAAGTGGAAATCCTGTTGTTGATCTGGCACTTGCTGGGGGAGCGTGGTGCCTGTGCCTTCCCTGTGACTGCTGACCACCTTGGGTGACTGGGGGGGTTATATCCTGAGGAACTCCCTGGAAAGCAAGAGTGCCATTGTCAGTGCGTGGCATTACATTTTGAGATGGATGTTCTGGCTTGGGAAGGGTTTGAAGACCCTACCTCCCATGGCTGGGACATGGTGTGGCCTGGGTGACGGGGTGGTTGTGGGCAGAGGCAAGGGCAGCTCCCTGGGGCAGCAGCCAGGGCCTGTCTGCTGGTGGCCGTGGAGCAGAGCAGCAGCGTTCCTCACATCTGGAAGGGGTTGGGCACAGGCTCCCAGCATCTACTGCACAGGTGGAGTTTCCAGAAGGAATTAATCTCCTTGACAAAGAGCCAGGTTTGGACATTTCCTACAACTTCCTGACAAATTCTAGTTCAGAATGTGCAGCTCAGAAGAAGTTTAAACAAAGAACTACTGAAGAAACACGCTGCTGGCCAGACTGCCAGCAAGTGCCTTCAATGAGTTCATTCAGTGTCTTCCTTTTCAGTGTTTCCAAGTGCTGAGTTCACTTTTTTAGGGAATAGGGAGTCTGAAGGAGAGGGTTTGGGTTATGTGGTGCCATGCACAGAGGCTCTTTGTTAGCTAGAGATGCAGAGTGTGCAGGAAAATGACTCTTTAATATCAGTGCTCATGGCGCTAGTGGTGATGAAACTGTGGATCTGTGCTGACTCAGAAGCAAAGCTGACCTGTGGGAAGGGAAGGAGGATGTGCAGCTGCACACCCAGCAGAAGGCCTCAGTTCCACCGTGGAGCAGCACTGTCCCATCGTGGCTCTCCCACAGGGGCTTGTGTCTCCTTTGCTGGCCGCAGGATTCTCGAAGAAATTTGTTGGAATGGCTAGGGGATAATATGTGAGCTGTGTAAATCCTCGCTTGGTCTGATGGTTCAAGACTGCGTTCACTTTAGGTTGTTTTAGGAAGGCTTTAAAAACCCCCAGAAGATGCCAGAGAAAGTTGCAGGAATGGCAGGTGGCTGGAATGACTTGGATAATGACCATTGACTTGGGAGTTGGCTTGACACAGGAATCCAGGGTGGAGGAGAACTTGTGAATTTCATAAATTTCAGTGCTCTGGAAATTGCTGGTTCAATAAAATACTCCTGCATTTGGATTGGTATGAGTTAGTCTTGCCATAATTCTGCGGTAGGGTCAAGCTGAGAGTCTTGTCGTCCCATCACTTGGCTGGCAGGAGATGCTCCCAGCAGGAGTTCAGTGCAGGAGAGCTCTGGGGACCAGTCCAGCCCCAGCCCAGGGACCTGCCCCGAGAGCTCCGCTTGGAGCTGCCAGGAGCTGGGCTGATTCAGTTCTGAAATACCCAGATGATGTCGTGGGCAAAAGGAGATGTGTTTGGGTTTTGATTTTTATCACAGACTTCTTCCCATCTCTGCCTTTTAAGGTTCTTGGGGTAAAGATGCTCACAAAAGTCTGTCGTGCTCGTTAGGAGGTTTAGAGCTCTGTTAACCTTTGATTTACTCGCTGTCTGCCTTCAGTGTGTTTTGGCTTTATTTTTGCAAGTTTATCTCTTGGAATACAAATGCAGCATCAGAGCTCTTGAGCAACACAAATTGTGCCTGAAGCCCATTTAAATTACAGCATATGAGGGACTTTGAGCTGATTTCCTACAAGGTTTAAGACAAATTCCAGTGGCAGCTTCACAAAGGAAATAAATACTCATTTGAGTCTCCCTACAAAGTTGTTTTTAAAGATGGTCTCCAAAACCTTTAATTCAAATCTGCATCCTCTAGTCTTGGATAAACTCATAATGAAAGGAGCTTATGAACTGCTAGTGTGAGGAGGATGGACCCTTAGATCCAGTACCTTTGATCCTGTTGGGATTGGCAGGTGTTTCGATACAAAAAGCTCTCCATATCAGTTTAACCCTTTGAGACCCCTCCTTCATGGGGCTGCACGTTCCTCTGAGTGACAGATTTCTCCCTGACACTAAAAGATGTCTTTACCTTCCTTTAGGCACTGAATACCAAAGTCTGTTAGTACAGGATCACAGAACTTTTCCTTTCTCTGCACTGCTTTTTGAAAGGATTGGAATCAGAACTGCTGAGAGCACACAGCATTGCTTGCTCTATGTTTTATTTATGGGCCTCTGTCACTTAGGTTTTTCTTTCAAGTTTTCCAGTAAGTGCTGAGCCATGTGCAGCCAGCAGCTTAGTAAAGAAACTACCCTGTAAAAGCAACGTAAATAACAAAGGAGTGAGAGTGCAGCTGGAGCAGGAGCCCTGGTCACACAGCAGGAACCAGGAGCTCCCCAGAACATGGAGCTAAAAACCCTCAGTCAAACAGGGTTTAGAAGTCAAAATATTTGTGAGAATGGACTACAAAAGCCAACTAAACAAACCAAACACAAGGAAAAAAAAAAAAAACCAAACTGAAAAACACCTTGTCAAGCTTTATCCTAATGTATATAAGCTCAGTTTTTTCTGGCTTCTGTAGCAGCCTGTGGGCAGAGCAGCAGGAGTGGGTCGTGGCTCTCCCTGTTCACGCAGAGCTGTGGATCGGCAGGGAGAGAAGCTCAGCACAGGGCAGGGAGGGTCTTACAAAGCTGTTGTCAGCCTCAGGTGTCATCTCAAAACAAGGTATCATCGTGTTGGATTGAGTGTCAGTGTGCATCTGACCCTTTCCTGTGCACGATGCCAGTTCTGTCTGTGTTTATGGTTCATTCTTTTATCCTGGTAATTTTGGAACATGTGGAAGAGTATTTACATTTCCAAGCAGGAATTTTTCCCATGTGAGGTGATGCTTCTTGTTGGGATGTTCAGGGGGAGGACAAAGTGGTTCTGGCCACAGCTTTGGTGCAGGACAGCTGACAGGCTCTGGCAGACCTTGCCTTGGTGGTACAAGCTGCCGGTGAGCCACCATCCCTCCCGTGCTGGTGTGGGAGGTCGCTGCTCTGCAGAGGAGGGTGTGGAAGGATGGATGCTGGTCCAGATCCAAGAGCCTGGCACTGTCTTCTGGGTGATCAGCCGCTGTGAGCAGCAGTAGGCATCCACTTACTCCCCTGCCTGCAGCTTCAGCTCTGCCATGGGAAGCTCCAGTCAGGAGACCTGAGAAGATGCTTGTCCAGGACAGGTAATGGGCCTGTTTGTTGTGGTTATTATCCAACTGGTTCTGCGCTCCTATCCCAGTATGGTTTGTCAGGATCTTGCTCACAGCATGTTTGTCAGGGTCTTTTCCCCACATCCTGCAGACACCCAACACAGGCAGTTGAAGATGAGCTGGTAGGCCTGGAACAAGGCAGGGTTTAGGAGTGCTGGAGCAAGGAGGCAGAGGAGCTGGGAGGCAGTTCGGTGTGAGGCCGAAGCAGGCAGGTGGCACTGAGGCAGGGCGCAAAGCCTGTGCCAAGGAGCTGTGCTCGAGTAGCTCCCCCTGAGGATCCCACGCTCCCTCTGGGCTGTCATGTTTCTCTTTGCAGAGGTTGTTAAGGAAACCTCCCAGTCAGACGATTCCCAAGACTCCTGAGCAGTCACACTCCCAAGGCCAGAGATTCCACTGCTGGGACTGAAGCCCCTCCAGTGGTAGCTCCAGTGACCTAATGGGTCCCTCATGACTCCCCACACGCCCCCTCACCCAGTCAGACCAGGTTTCCTCACTAGTTCACCCCAGGTTTCCCGTGGCACAGTCTCAGATGTCTCATTCCATAAAGCCATTTATTCCTGGTGTAGTAACAGTAACAGAGAAACAGTTTGAGCTGGTGTCTCTGAGGAGGGACCCCCAACAAAAGAACCCCTGGGATTTTACATCCTCATAGTCTACCCATGCACAGGTCTCCAGGTCTTCAGTTCCTGCCCCTGTCTTCCTGTCCATCCACCTTGCTGATGTTACTGGACTCCCATCTCCTTTGTTGTCCAAGAGGTTGGCAATTCCCAGTTCCTGCTGTGTCTCTCAGTGTCCATTCACCTGGCTGGTGTCACCCATGTTTGTGCCCTTTGTTATCCCAAAGGCTGGCAGCTCATGGCCTCCTGTCCTGGGCTGGAACCCAGAGCTCAACCAGCATTTCAGTCTGTGTCTTGAGTCCAGCTGCCTGGACTAGATGGATTCCTCAACACAGGTGATACACCTCAAAGACCTCAGAATGCTCTTAGCTCCTTTTCTAGTTGGGCAGGGTCAGGTTTTCAGTGCCTTGGGTACCAGCCCTGGCCAAGCACCAGTTCTGCAGCTGTAGGCTCGCTGGCGACGACCTCATTAAATAATGAATGGGCATTCATTAGCATCCATCTCTGGCAGGGGCTGGTTTGAAGGCCAGGAAGGGGCCCACGAGGTGCTTTCCCCAACCTGTTCTATGTGACCTGGCACAGACTGCTGGTTTCTGTTTGGCTGTGCCGGTGCACTAGGCTGCAGGATGCTGTGTTGTCCTTCTCTGGCTTTAATTGAACTGTTCCTAAAGAAACTGTTGCAACAAAGTCCCCAGAACTGCTTTGGAAGCAGCATGGGAGGTTCTGTGTTTGCTATCTCATAGGGAATTCATTATATTACAATAAATAATTTATGCATGGTACATAACTTAATACCATAATGGGCTTTTTCCCCTTCTTGCCAGTCGTAAAAATCCTGCTCCTGCACTGTGACGTGGGCAGCCAAGTTCTGCAAGTCAAATTAGGCAATAAAGTTGCACTTATGCAACAGGTTCTCTGGAAGCTGAGCCTTGGGGTACGGTTGGGCGGGCTCAGGTAAGCCTGGCTGCAGCTGATGGGAGATCCTTGGTCCCAGGTGGCTTTGGAAGAGAGGCAAGGCTGGACACCTCCAGCCCAGGGTGCGGGGCAGAGCCCAGCACGCCGTGCCCCCCACAGCATCCATCTTGTTCTCCCTTAAAGCAGGGAAATCCCTGTATCTGGCCATCAAACCATCAGTGCAGTGCAGCTATTCCCACGATCCCGGGTTTCCTCTTTGTCCTGGAGATTACCTCGGGATTTTTCTGTTCTGCTGAGTTGGCCTTGGCTCGGGTAGAAGTGCAGTGGCTGCTGTGTCCCCCAGCTGTTTGACCTGCTGTGACCCCCGGTGTCAGCTCTGGGCTCACAGGCCAGGGAGGTGGGGAGCTGGTTGCAGGAGACAGAGATGTTCTGATTTAAGTGGGGAGGATATAAATGCCTGACTTGTATCCCTGCCTTTCATCTCTGAACAGACCTGCAGAATGTGCTCAGGCTGATGGACATTCCGGTTTGGGTTCCACCACACAGCTGTAGCAGTTGGGGCTCTCTGACCCAGTTGTAGCCCCTCAGCTGCCCCGTGGCCTCTGGCTGTCTCGTGCCCCTCATTTGGGCAGTACAGCCCCATCTCACCCACTCTGCTCCTCCGTGTGCTCAGGGAAGGATGGATACAAAGAAAATCACCTGGGGAAGTTTCAGGCAGCAGTAACAAAGCCTGTCTCCACAGAGGGGAGGCTAATTACACAGCTAATTAATCCAACAGATGTCACTTTAAATGCCTGTTTCTTTGTGATTCTGTTGCACACATCATGCTGGTTAAACAGACTTCATGGACCCCGTTCAAAATGCCTGTGCAGGCTGCTGGGAGCTGCCGGGGAGACCCCAGGGTGTCCTGTTCCACAGGGAGGAGCAAGTCCCAGGCAGCCTGGGCTGGGCTGCACTGTGCACAGGCTGCACATGGGGGAAATGCCACGTAATAGCTCTGCTGCGTTAAAAACTCTGAAATAGCAGCTGTGAGGATTGAAGGGGTTGTTTACATTCTTGCTGCAAGTACAGGGCTGGGGCAGAGGGGACCTCCTCCCACCACAGGGCTGGCGGCGAAGCAGAGGGGACCCCATCCTGCCTCATCAGCTCTGCTTGGCATGAGCAAAAGAGTTTGGAAACCTGAGCTGCTCTGGTGAGGTCAGCAGTTCAGACCCAAGGCGGTGGAGGGCACAAAGTGCTGTCTTGTCTGTCTGTCTGAAGTGAATGTGGTCTGTCTGGTTCCTGCAGCACTGGGAGGGCTCCCTGCTCTGCCTCCTCAGGGGAGAGGCAAAATGAACATTTTAAGCGAGTCTTTGCTCGTGAAGGCAGAGCCGTGGCATGATGGCCCTGCAGAAGAAGGGAGCAGTTCCATATCCTTGTGTGGAGCTGGTGCTGTGTGCTGAAAGTCAGTGGTCACTGTGTGACAGCTCTTATCAACCTCTGCTGAGACTCCCCCCGTTCAGCATCTGGCTCCTAGCTGGAGGGATGGGGACAGCCGTGGCACCACAGTGGTGTCTGTGCAGGGGGATGTTGGGGTACATTTCCCCCCTTGTGTGGTTCTGCAGGCTGGTACCATTTGGGCAGGGTGTGAACGTGTGTCCCTCACCTGAGGCCAGCCCTGCTGTGGTCAGGTACTGTCACGCTGCCTGGGCATGTCCCCATGGAAAACTGGGCTTGGGAGACGTCCCGTGTTCTGTGTGTCTGCTCTTCTGCCTTGGCCTTTTATTCTCCTTGGATACTAGAGGAGTCAGATGGTTCCCTGCATCTCACTGAGCCGATTCCTTCTGGACACAGTGGACTCGTACAGCACTTGGCTGCAGCGTAGGACCAGGGCCCCCAGCTGTGTGCTTAGGGGGAGCTGCTGGAGTGGAAATGCAGCCCCAGCACTCTGGAAATGCCCCATGAGAGAGTGCTGGAGGCAGTGGTTGAGCTGCCTGGTACAGCTGCGGGGGAAGAGCGTCTTCCTGGGGTCTCAACATCCTCGATGAGTCGCAGTTGGCGGCTTGATTCAATGTAATGGATGTGTGCTCGTTTCCCACAGCTGATGAGGATTATATCAGCTTGGTTTAACAGTCTCATTTGCTGCTCCCAGTGCACACTTGTTTTAATGCGTTTCAGTTAATGAGGTAGAAGAGAGAATGAGGTGTTACTGTTTATGTACAGACAGCGAGGCTGTGCCGAGGGCTCTGGAGCCCGCCAGTCCCTGCCCAGTGCTCTCTAAGGGACAGCATTAGCTGGCATTTATAGAAAATTTATTGGCTGCGGTTTATCCAGGTAAAATTTCTCCCAGTGGAGCACGTTTCCCTCTCCTGCCTACCTTGTGCTTTATTGCAAGCTACAAGACATGCTGCCAGCAGCCTGTCCATGGGCAGGGGATGTCAGCGGGCTGAGGGCGCTGGTGTTGAGTATCACAAAACACCGCAACATGTCTGATGTGGGCAAAGCTGCTGCCATCCACCTGGGGTAAAAAGTTCACGTGTGCCTTGAGGGGGTTTATGGCTGGGACACTCCATGCTTTCATTGTTCTACTGCTGTGGTATTTTCAGGTCCCTGTGGGGTCAGGGCCATGCAGTGCCAGGCACTGGGTGAGTTGGTTCCTTCAGCGGTGCCCTCGGAGCGCTTACCTGCCGTGTCCCCTCCCGAGGAGGTGTGCTGTGCCCAGGTGTGGAAATGGACACCAGTGCCCTGACCAGTGTGACTCTGCCTTCCTGAGGAGCTGGTTGTCCTTGTGCTGATGGTGAATATTTGCCATGGGTGGGCTGGAGCTGCACTCCTCAGAGCGGCATCCCATGTCCCCGGCCTGTGCCTGGTGCCAGTGAATGGTTGAGGCCACTGCCTCCATGCTGGCTGAGGTCCAGGCTGGCACCAGGGCTGACAGCAGCCAGAGGCCGTGCACGCAGTGCCGCTTTGAAGGTGAAGCTGCTGTTGGTTTAAGCGGGAATTAAACAATTACCGCGTCTTAGTTCTCCCCACCTCCGGTGGATTGACTCTATAAATTGTCAGCCTGTTGACATTTTAATGTGAATTATGTCATATGGTATCCCCTTTGATTTCAGCATGCCTTAGTTTGTAAATACACAGCCTCTCAAAGGGCTGTGGTTAGCGCGCACGCGGGAGGCCTCGGGGGTTTTGGTGGGGAAGGAGAACAGCGCTCCTCTCAGCAGCTCTGGTGCCTGGCACGGCTCGCTGGGAGCGCCCTCGGCCCGTGCTGGGGGCTCCCACAGCCCCGGGCACCCCGCGGGGTCCTGCTGCATTCCCTGGGTCCCTCTGTGTGTGCCTGCTTCCCTGCCCTCCGTGGGGTGAGAGCTGCCCACGTCAGCATTGGGCTTCTCCTCTGCCCATTGCTGGTCAGCTTCTATGGCCAGCTGCAGCAGCTGCGTCTGTCCCCTTGTCTGGTTCCTGCTGGGTCTCCTCACGTTCCTGTCCCCATCCAGTCCCCAGTCTGTGCTGCAGAGAAACTCCTAATTCGGCAGGTCCTGGTCATTTGGGTCCGCCTTCTGTTTCATTTGGGTCAGCCTTCTGTTACGTTCTTTGAAACTGGCCCAGAGAGTTGTTGTAGTCTTCACATGTGTGCCAGAAGAAGGGGGTACTTGAGGCAGGGTCAGCAGAAGAGCAAGGAGCTCTCCTGGAGTGAGCCCTTCTGCCTTCAGGTGAGACCTACCTCCTTCCTCTCCAGCACAAAGCCAGAGGGTGTCCAAGTTTGAGAATTCTGATTCCCTTCACTTCACCCACAACATTTGTGGGACTGTTGTGTGACTCTGGGGTTAGTGCAGGTGTGTCATGTTAGGGCCGCACTGGTACTCTTGGGGATGTCTGCAGGGTGCACATGCTGTGGTACCTACTGCTGAGCCCAGCACCTGCCCACAGAGGAGGCACACAGGAAGGACAGTAAAAAAAAAAGCTTTGGCTTTTGACCACTAGCAGCAGTGCTGGAAAAGGACCAGATGCTGGAAGTCCCTCAGAGAAGAGCCCTGCTGTCCCAGAGCAGGTTCTCAAGCATGCTGTGACCATAGGTGGGAGAGGTTTAAAGGCATTGGAGTCCTGCATGATGTTTTCATGTTATGGGGTCTGTGTTACAGACACCTCTGGCTGCCTGTGAGTGTTTTTCATGGTCCCACAAAGCAGGAACTTTGCTTTTATCATTTTCACACATCCTTGGCTCTGACTTACCACAATTTTCCAGCGCATGCACTGCAGTGCCCACCTAGGCCTGTCAAAGTGTCTGACTCTGGGCTGTGCAGGGGGATTATCCAGACATGAAACCTGCAGACTGACCTCCTGGTAGCATATGGTAACTACGAGCAGGTATTTTTGCAGACAAGTGAATCCCATGTGGTCACAGAAATGAGAATTTTGGGGCAGCTGGAGTAACTGGAGTTACACCTGCAATTTCATAAACAGGGTTTAGAAATCTGTTATTTCCTCACACCTTTCTGCTGTGAGTGGATGCTACTCCCAAAAAAAGGTTTTGTTGCTTCTGTTTTATTTTGGAATTGCAGTGGTGAGTACACCCTCCTAATGCTGAGTGTTTGTCCTTTACCCCCTGTGTGTCTCTGCAGACTGCCCCCTGGGATTGCAGAGCCAGAACGGCTAAAACCAGTAGGTAGTGGGCCTAGTTTTTCCCAGGGGTTTCTGTACCTGTGAAAGCAAATGCCAGTGGATGCAGATACACAGGAACAAAGAGAGCACCCAAGAGCAGAGACATTTATCATCTCGGGTTTGCTCTGTTTGCCTCAGTGTGCTTCTGCACTCTGTATTTTCCATTGCTGTAGTCTGTCTTGGAGGGAATAGCTGTAACTAATGCTCAGAGCCATTCTATTCTCTTGTAGATCCCTCTGCAGAATTATACTACAGTTGAATTAGATTTTAGATATACACAAGAAATACAGAGCAGCAAACCCAGCTGTTCTTAGGCTGCAAACTGCTTGGTGGCCGTGTATGGAATCCATGAGCCAGACAGTTGTGCTGCTGTGGATTGCTGTGGGTCATTGTGTGTCCTTCCTGGTGGAAACCAGGTGGGCTGGGAACTATTACATGCCCAAGGACTGGAGAGATCTCTCAGTTAAATTTGGAGGAGGCTGTGTTTGGAGGCTTCTCCTCCCCAACAGCTTGGTGGCTTTCCTTACAGAGTAGTTGCTCAGGGGTGTGGGGCAAGGAGCAATTGCATGAATTCCTGAGCACAGCTCTTAGGACACATTAGTGTCCATTGAGTTCATGGAGCCCTCACAACCTTGTGGAGCATAGCAAGTAGCAGGTTGCCTTAATTCAGCCCTTTCTGTGCAGACGTTATTTTGGTTCTTAATTATAAGTAGTTCCATACATATTTTTCCAACAGGATTCTTGCCTCATTCTGTGAGTAATTATTCCATTTCTTTTTATCTTCCTCTTTCATTACATTGCCCCAGGCTTTGTCTAATACAATCCAAAGCTTTCACTGAATGAAGAATTATTTATTTTCTCATGGGCATTTCCCTGGTGCTTGTGTTCTGTTTTGTGTTTCACAGACACTTAAAGAACTTACCTTGGCAGCGTGGTCTGAAATCAGTTGTGCTCCTGTCCCATGTTCAGGGTAGGCTGATGCACAACACGTGTCACAGAGGCTGTGAGCCCTGCAGCCTGTGCCACTGGAGAAGGGCTGCTCCACTGCCAGGAGCCTTCCCTGGCTCTATGGTTTTCAGCTCACCTTCAAGACTCAAGCAGTATTATATATTTCCTCTTTCTGCTCCCATTGTGTCGTATTAGTCCATCATACCATCCTTTAGTTTTCCTTCCTCCCTTATCACCTGATCTTGAAAAATCCTTGCTGTGGACTGTGGGCAAAGGATGAGCTGGGTCTTTTGTTTTTCCACAGATCTCTGTTGGCTTCTGCATGGGGAGATTGTGTCCTCCATGTCTTTGATGCTGACACTCTGCAATTTATGGAGAGGATTGAACAATTGTCTTGTGCATTGTTGTTACTGTTTTTGGTTATCTGCTGGGAGCTGAGGTGGTACAGTGCTGTAAGAAGTTATAAAGAAGCAGTATGAAAACAAGGAAAGCTTCAGTCCATCACAGCTTCCCTGGAGATGGATGAAGCAATAAATCCCGGGCGAGGGGTTAATCTGTGTCCATCGTGTTTTATTAAATAGTGTGAGCTCAGGCTGGGTTTCTGTGCCTGGTTCAGTGTCCCACATGGTTTCATGGTGCATTATTACAGCAGTCCCTGGCCGCACACGGGGGTCCCCTGGCGTCCCCCTGTCCTGCCTGCAGAAGGACCTCACCTCCCCAGTGCTGCTGGGGCACCTGCAGCCAAGGCAGGAGGAAAGGGACTGGCACACCTGGGTGCCCCTTGACTTGGGGATGTGGGGCAGAGCACAGTGGTGTCAGACAGTCCTCAAGCTTTTCCTTCAGAGACCAGCGGTTCTTTTCCAAAAGACTTAATATGGGGGGAAAATAGCATTTTAATTTAAATCCTTAAAGCAGGCTCCACACATAGAGAGGGGTTTGGGTGGCTAAGTGAGCTGCATTTTCTGAGCTGCATTATCAGCACAAGTCCCAGGAGTGTGTTGCATCAGAGCCCTTGGAGAGCCCTCCGGTGTAACACAGGGATCCTTCCCGTGGCTGCCGGAGGAAACAAAACATCACTGGTATGGAGAGTCCTAGCCTGGCTCTGTGTTACAGAAAGCCCTCTTCAGTCACTCAGCAGCTACACAATTACAATATGGACAACAGATTTCGATCCTGCCGTCTTTCCAGGTTCCCCCCAGACCTTTTGATTACATAATTTGCTTTTTATCCAGTGTTTTTCCATATTCCCAGGCTGCTCTAGTTCACCTGAGTGTTCACAGCTTAGCAACTCACACTGAACCGATTATTTTCAAGTAGATGTACAAAATGTGTTATAAAGGTCTGGGCAGTGGCATTGTGAGGCCTGCTTATGGTTACTGTCTTCAGGTTTTTTTCCCCATTTGTTTTCCTGACCCTGGAAAAGACAAAGCTCCCTGAATTCCTCAGCTCCTGCCTATCCCAGCACTGAGACAGAAGTGGCTGGAAGCCCTGAGCCTCTTCCTTGGTGATGTTGCTGCATTCTGGCACAATTTTTTTTTCTTTTTTCATCACTCCATCCTATTGCTGTCCATACAGTGCTTTGCAGGCAAAAGTGCAGCTTTTCTGCCATGTTTCTCCAGGGATGGCAGCATCCATGGAAATATGAAGTGATAAAACTGTATGCTTTCCTGAGGATCAGAATGTCCCTAATCCAGGCTTTGGTTCAGTTGCAAGAGGAGTTCAACCATTCCCAAGTCTGTGCTGCTCCACAGGAGCTGCTGGGTGAGGCTGGCTCTGGGTGATACCCCTCACATCCTGACTGGTCGTAGGAGAGGTCACTTGGTGTGAAGTTTGTTGGTTCCTGTTGGTCAGAGGTGCAAGGTGAGCAGCAGAGGTACCCTTGTAGGCTGTCGTGGGTCCTGTGGTGCAGCCACAGCTGGGCAGGAGCGTGCAGGGTTGAGGGCAGCACTCTACAGGCCAGCTGATAGGAAATGTACTCTCATGGTGCTTTGGTTTTAGCACTATAATTGGTAGGATCGATACTCACGCTCCTGTGTGCATCTCCATGTACAGCAGCGCTTGCTTCTGTGTCTCCCAGGGGAGATTTTGGGGATCTGGAAGATTCTCTGCAGTTGAATTTGTAGTTGCCCAAGAGTGGATTTCCTGTGTTGGCAAGTCTTTGCAGTGCAGTAGTGGGAGAAGGGAAAGTTGGATGCTGTAGGAGAGTGCCCAAGTGCAGTCAGACCTGTTACTTTCCCCCTCTCTGGGCTGCTCAGCACGTGTACAGCGACCCAGGTGTGCAAGGGATACCTGTGCTCCTGGAGTTGGGTACTGCAGCTGGAGAACAGCATCTCTGGCTGCTCCCTCACCTCCCTTGGCCTTTCCTCCCTCCCTCGAGAGGTCTTCAGCCAGCATCCCACTCTGTTTGCCCTGCACTGGGAGGGGCTGGCCAGCGTAACTGGGCCAGTGCTGGCTCCCCCATGGACTTTGTCCTTCCTCGAGACATGGGAAGGCAATCTTCCGCAGGAGGAGTCTTAGTGAGGCTCTTGGCTGTCAGCTGTCCCCATACAGGTCTGCATCTTCGGGCATCTCTTCCAAGGAATGATTAATTAGTGCTTGCAGGTCTGTTGCACAATTAAAAAGGTGTGGGGAATGTGATTACAAGTTCAGCCTTTCTTGGTGCTTGCTTTCTGTTAACCTCTGTTGTTCTCTGTCCACAGACCCCATGGGACTGTGGGTGTGCAGGGATGCTGCTCATCACGGGCAGCATAAACAATGTCCTTGTTAGGAGCTGCTCCAAGACCCTGCGAAGAAGTTGGCTGCTGAAGCCAAGCAGTAGCTGGGACTGTGCCTCCCCCTGGGCTTTAGCCCCTCCTCATTAAGCAGGTCCGGGCTATTGATTGGGAGCTTGTGTTTGGAAGAGTCTTACTTACTCTATGCATTATCTTGACAGATTGATCAGACCTGATTGAGAACCTCTTAAAGGAACGAACAGCTGTAATGGGAAAGTTGGACTCTGTCATCCGTTAGGATGATTCTGGGAGCGAGAAGAACGAGGCTGACATCTTGGAGCAATTGTATTTACAATTAACATGGCTGAAAACGATTGCCTCTATTGATCCCCCCTTCCTGCAATTACAGCCCCATTGTTTACATTCCAGCACTTCAGTTATAAAAAGGAAATTCAATAATTATTGCATTATTTAAAGTTAAAGTGCCACAGAGTTTGCTGGCTATGCTTGCTGGTTGATTTAACGTTCAGTAAAATTCATGCTGAGCTCTCCATCCTTAGGCTGAGCAATATTTGGCTTTTAATGAGACTTCAAGGGCTGGTGGAGCAAACCCCATTTGCTGGGTTGCTTTTGGGTTTGTGGGGGAACCCAAAACGTTGCAGCAGGGCTAGCACCAGCTGCCTGGCTAACAAGGAGAGCATCTGTGGCATTCATTTATTGCCCGGCAGGGCTGGAGGGCTCAGAAAATACCGATGGGGTGGGGTATAGGGATGGGCTGTTAATGGGGGCAGTTCTGTCTGTTCTTCAGGCCTCTCCGAACTTGGACTGGTACCTCAGCCTCTGTGGCAGCAGGGAGTGCTACATTTCCAGCCTCTAGGTAAGAAAGATAAGAGTCAGAGAGCAGTTACCACAAGCTCAGCTGCAGAAACTCAGGGGCAAACGAGCCTGAGCCCCAGCACTGGCACTGCACCACGGAGGTGTGATGCACGGAGGCAGGAGGAGGGGGAAGAGTTTGTAACGCTGCTCCTTTGGAGGCAGTAAACAATTCAGGATGTTGGTTGGATATGAAAGAGCAGAAGTTCAGCTTTTGAACCTGCTGGATGCAGAATCGATTTTCCCCCCGTGCAGGAGGACGGGGGAGGCTGTTGGCACTGCAGCCCTGCCCAGCGCGCAGCCAGCGGGTCCCACTGCGCGCTGCCCGCCCCCGCTCCAGGAAATTCCAGCTGGGGCTGCAGGTGTGAAAGGAGAGCAAGATGGATTGGCCAGCCCTGACTTTTATGGAGTACTTGGAACAGACCAGGATCAGACAGCTGCATCCACATGACTTTCATTAAAAATTCAGATTCTTCTCTTGCAGGGCTGTGTGATTTATCTCGTGCAGCACATCAGAGGCACACGGGGGCCAGGAGATGCTCACGAGGCCTCTGAGGTCTGCGGCAGGGTCAGGTCCCTTTCTGTGGTGACCCATAGCCCTGCTCCAGCTCCGCTGTAAGAGTCACCTCCTGTCCCTCCCCAGGGGCGTACAGTCCTCACTGGCACCTGAAGTGTTTCCTACCAAGCCTGTGACTAATTACCCCTGTCTGACCTCACCCCGAGGAAGAGTCAGTCTCTGGGTTTTCTCCTGTGCTGCAGATCTGCTGGCAGGGCTGAAGTGGTTCCAGTAGCTCCTGAGCTTGGGTCAACCTCTCCGAGTAAACAGTGAGGCTCTCCCTGGTTCTGTGTGCTGGTTCTGGTCACTGGGGCTGCTCAGACATCAGTGCTTGTAGGAGAAAGCCAGCGCAGTGCACCTCTGTGGTGCTGCTTCTTTCCGTGGCTTTTGTGACCTTCCAGCCAGCAGATTTTTGGCTTCTTCTTCCCCAGCTGCATCTGTCAATTCTTTGAAATCACTGCTAGCTTTACCCATCCTAACAGAGCTGAGTGCTGAGTTCAGAGGTAGGAAAAGTGTTACATGTGGAGAAAATCTCTGACAAAGGTGTTGAAGTCTGACAACTTCTTTTTCAAGAAGCTCTGGGTAGTGGAGTGGCCTTTGTTTTCATGGCAGGGTATCCCGTGATGTGAGAGTGCTCGGAAGTGATGTGGAGGAGGTTTCTGCAGACTGTTTGTCAGTGACCCACACAGCACCTGGCCGTACAGAGTGGTCAGGGTGGTGAGGAAGAGGATGTTTGTGCAAGCAGGAGGGCGGGGAACTGGCTGGGGCCATGCCCGACAGGCTTTGCGCAGCCCTGGAGCGCTGAGGATCTGCAGGGCTGCAGCCCGCCGTCCTGTCACAGCCAGGGTGAGCAGCATCGTTCCTTTTTTCATGCTGGTTTGCTGCTGTGTAGCCTTTATGAGCTTATTTTCCCACTTTGGGTTCTGGCCCCCAGTCCTGTTACGTCACCTGCTTCTCCTGCCCAGAGAGACCCAGACATGTGCAGGGGATCTTGCTGGGCAGCTGGGGACCACCATCTGCCTGCCCTTGGGGCAGTGACAGAGTTCCTGCTGCTGGTTGTCCTGCCACAGTCTGCAGAAGAAGAGTCCATCCTCAGGTTTGGAGAGAGTTTTCTCACGTGTTTTACTGCTTTTGTAGCATGGACACCTCCTGAGGGTGGTGATGGGGTGTTCCCCCTCCCAGTGCAAACCAAGGACTTGAGGGGTTCCCGGTGCTGAGCAGCATTCAGGGCCCTCCGGAGGGAAAGCTTTGTGCCAGTTAAGACTGCATAGCAACTGGGCCTTTTTCTATTGAATAATAAACATCCAAAGCAGGAGATAGTTCAGAGTGTTGTTGCGTCTCCCTGGTGGGTTGAGGTTACAGGTCAGATGTCCCCCAGAACAGCAGCTGAGCTGTTTAACATGGCAGAGAGGGATTGGAAAACCCCCTGGTGCCCTGGCAGTGCTTCGGGGGGGATCTGTCCTGTCTCCATCAGAATCAGGCTCATTGCACCGTGGCTGAATAAACTTTGCGCAGAAGAGATTTTGAGCAGATAGTGGCTTAGCGTCTTTTAAAATGGAAAAGATTTTTTAACGTTTAAAAAATGCAGAAAAGCTTAGAAATCAGATTGTAAATATTGAACTGCAGGAACAGCTACAGAGGTGTTCAGGAGAGTTTGTTGCTTGTGTAACAGCAGCAACTTGGGGTCTCAGTCTTGGGTACTAGAGTCTCAGCTCTAGGAGCATTGTGTGGTATGTGGCTGGGCTGAGGGGGCTGTCTGCAGTCAGGCAGGGTGATGCAGTGTCATGTTCAATTCCATGATTGTTGTAAAGTACTGTGGGTGGGGCAGCATAAGACGGGGAAAGGAGAGATGGTAAAATAAACAAGGGTTTGGGGTATGTGAGGGATGGAAGGAGAGAAACAAGAACCGACTGTAGCGTTATTCCTTACTTTGTTTAAAAATGGGATTTCCATAGTCCTACCCTGTGAGCATTTACTGCTTAGCAGAAGAAAGCAGTTCTGAGGCAGACGCTGGAGAGTGATGGCTGGAGAGTCGGTGTGGCGGGACTGTCCAGGGGCCAGGACAGGGCTGGGGGCACCGAGGGGCAGCTGGCACAGAGCTGGGGCAGAGGAGGGAGATGGGGCCTCTGAGCAGGACCCTGCTGTGCTAAGCACTGTGAGGACCCAGCTCCCTGCCCGGCGGACGGGCTGGGTTTGGCGTGGTGCATGTGGGAGTAGGTGCTGGGAGGCTGTGGTGCTGAGGCGCGGTTGGTGTGCGGGCAGGAACACCCGTGTCCCCTGGGGAGCTGCACTCGTGAGCCGTATGGTTTCCATCAGAGCGTTCCTCTCTCTGTTTCTGATTTAAAGTGTAGCTTTGACTCACCCTGATCAATATTTTGCATGCCATGCGTGAAGAGCCAGATGTTGGAAGTTTCCTATTGTGGAGAGGGAGGGGGGGAACACCCCCTCAGACTCACAGAAATCGATGTTTTCTGACAGAAGTTGGTTGGTTTTCCTTGGAACAATATATTCTTTTGATTTTCAAGTTGATTTGTCTTCTAACAAGGTTCTGGTTTAGTATTTTGAATTTATTTCCTGTGATACGGATAAATTCTCACAAGGGGGAAGTTTAACAGTGTGATGGGCAATAACTACACGTACTTGGACAACGTTTCATCGCCTCCAGCAGCTCACAGCTCGGACTGGCTCGGCCCTCGTGTCTTCTTTCTCTGGACTGCTCCTTTCCTCCGCTGGAGGATGGGTTGAATCAGGTGCGTGCAATGCTGTGCCCAGGCTGGGCTTGGTGGCACCCTCAACCTGTGACTTCTCCAGCACCATAGGCAGGTGAGGCTGACCCCAGCACAAGAGATGCTTGAGAGGAAGCAAAAGAAGAGCGTAAAATTAGACACACTTATTAAACTGTTTAAAACAAATGTTTTCCTAAAACCCCCTTTTAAATGAGAGCAGTGCAGACTGTGCCTCTGGTTCCACAGAGACCATGTCCTTAATATTTCCTTGAACCCGTGACCGGATTTTTCTCTAATTGCTCACTGGGGGTTTTCTCTGGCTCGGCGCAGAAGCTGCCGCTGAGCCCGTGGGCGCTTCCCGGGCTCGGCGCGGGGTTTGTGGGATGGGGCCTCCCCGGCGTGCCTCGGGCTGGCCAGGACGGGGCTGCTGTGGCACCTGGAGCCAGAGCCCGGCCAGCAGCGAGACGGGACCAGGGAGGTTGTGGCAGGGGCCAGGGCAGAGCCGGGCTGGCGAGGCTGGGCCGCCTGGGATGGGCACGCGGCTCTTGTGGCGGGCTGGCTGACCTTTCATGCCTTAAGCCATTCGTCTTTTTCTGGCTCAGGAAGAGGGTAACGCATGCAAACAATAGAAATGAGATGAGGAAGAAGTTCTTATAAGGGAAAACAGCAAAAAATCTTTTGAGGGCACCAGTGGGATTAGTGCCCTCGTGGATTCTTCAAATATTACAGTGAATTTAATTAAATACATCGTGATCCCAAAAGAGGCTAGTCTAATTAGCCAGATCTAGAATACATTTATTCTCTTTCCTTGCTCTTCCAATGAGAAGCCTCAGCACCAGCTCATATCCTATTTTTAATCATTCCTAGACTCAGAGGGCTCTCCTTCCTCCGTGTGAGCAAGGCACACAGCGCTGGGTAATATGTGTCTTTAATCTTATCTCAGCTGTAACTGAGATAATAAGCATCAGAATTTTTTACCAGAAGGTCCTGGCTGCACGTAGGCAATATTTTTGATTGACAAACCTCAAGATCATGTCCAAATCGCTGTACTTGTGCCTCGGGCCAAGTGTGTGTTGAGGAAAGAGTTCCATGAGATGACACAAGGACTCACGGAGGTCTCAGGGTTGGATGGAAGGAGCTGGCAGGCAGTATTGCACAGCTGAACTGTTAGGTGTGGGGTGGAAACACCAAAGGCCTTCATTGAGGGATCTCATGTTGTTTCACCTTGGTATTCATTTTTTCTCAGCTAGTGACACGCCCTTACTGTGGAACTGGGAGAGTTCCTGTGACCTCCTGCTGCCCAGGGGGAAGGAACAGCAGCTGTGCTGTGGCAGCCAGTGTGGCTGTGCAGGGTGAATTCTACCCTCTGCTTCTAAGAAAGAATTTCCACATCTGTGGGATCCATGACAGGAAATGGCTGCTTTTTTCCCCAGAGGAATGGACCTCTGTACCAGGGGATTGATAGGTTTTGGCAAATAATTGTGCTGTGATAATCCAGAATGAGCTGTACTGGCTGTGACCGCACAGCTCGGGAGGGGACAGGGTTTTTCCAGGGGCTGGCCTCTCACGGTGGTACCTGGCTGCATGCTCACCATTGGCTTTTCAGCCAAGGTCTCTGTCACAGCCATCTTACAGGCCAGGCTGCTGCTTCCTTCCTGATCCAAGGGAGTAGTAAGACGTGGATGCCAGAGAGCAGAGAGCTGGATGATGGACGGGATGGTTCTCCACTCTGCTTCCATACACTATGTCCAGGACCTCTTTATCTAATGGGTTTGTTGTGTTCTAGGGTTGCTTTGGTTTTACTCTTCCTAGTTTTCCATGAGAATTTACCAAATTTAATTTTGACTTTGTTATGCAGTTGGATCCCCTCCCAGGACAAGCTTTGAGTGTGAAGGAATGAGCCCTGAGTGGGTTGTGAGCAGGTGTTACTGCTGGGTCTGGTGCTTTCCCTCACTGAGGGAGATGATGTTGGCTGTGTCCATCTGTGCTTGGTGCCCATTTCAGTGCATTTTGGTTTTCATGCTCTTCAGCAGGAGATGGTGTAATACTTTGGGAACAAACAGGCGTTGTCTCATTGGATCTGTGTCAAAATATGGTTCCTTAACTAATTCCCAGGTGGCTTTTAGCAATTTACAGTGGACTAACCCAGGAGACTGGGGGTGATGAAGGTCATTGACATACCTCTGCTTTGTCCTCCACAGCATCTGCAGCACCATGAGAGCGGGGTCGAAGGTGAAAGCTGCTACTACCACTGTGTCCTCTGTAACTACTCCACCAAGGCCAAGCTGAACCTCATCCAGCACGTGCGCTCCATGAAACACCAGCGGAGTGAAAGCCTCCGGAAGCTGCAGCGCCTCCAGAAAGGTCTTCCTGAGGAAGAGGAGGACCTAGGACAGATCTTCACCATACGCAAGTGTCCGGCTGCCGAGGCTGGTGAGTGCTGCTGCCTTGGCGTGAGCGGGGCCGGTGCTGCAGGGGTGGGCGGGTGGCATCCGACCCCTTGTGCTGTTTGGTGACAAACTTGGTGATGTTCCTGTTTCTGTTCCCTGCTGTGGGCTGACACAGTTTATCAGTAATACATTTCAGGAATCCCACCTGCCTGAGGTGGGGTTTGGGATGTTGAAGTGTGTGTGTTGGTTCAGGTCGGTGTCTTAAACCCCGGAATATTGTATGAGTGTCTAAAGATACTATCATATCTGGACAACTCAACAAACCAGTGTTCCAGCAGATGTTTTGCAATGAGTCAAGTGATGCCCTGAGCACCAGCATAAGCTGTGCCAGCTTGGCACTGATTTCTGGTACTTCAGCCACTCTGGACTGGGAGGAGGAGCTGGGCAAAAGGGGTGGGCAGGACATGCGAGTTTGCCATGTCTGTTTTCCGTGTCTCCTCTAAAGTGAAGGGCTTGTATGAAACATTTGCTCACACAGATCATAGGGCAGGGATTGCAGCTGCAAATCCATCAAGAGTTAGTGTGCCTAAAAGGAGCAGTTAGGTTGGATGGAGTAGAGATGGTACTTTGTTTAGTCATATAAAGGGTTGAGACGTTTTTAACGTTCTGAAAAACCCAGGTCTCCTGAAGCCCTCTTGAGAAAGAGGAGGAGAATCATCCTGGGTCAGCTGGTTTGTGTGCTGTCAAGGCACAGTGGTGCTGGAGCTGGGGTGTGCCAGCAAAAACATCATAGCTTCAAGCAGGACTTTTCTCTATGACTGTTGTGCAAATGGGTAAATCCTACAAATAGCCTCTCTGGGGAACTGGCATTCTGCAGTGAATGTGCGTGGAGACAAGGAAGGTGCTTGAAAAACCCTTCCTTGAAAGGGTTGAGAAGGGACAGCAGCAGCAGCTGAGGGAGAACCTGCGGGTTTTCAGAAACGTCCCTTGAATTCACATCTGGGTCTCATTGCTGTTATGCCTGTGAGTAATGAGGATCTGAAATAAACCCACAACACCCCAAGAGTGTGACAGGAGATTTTTCATTAAGAGTTAAATTCAGTCTTGTGGAAAAAAGTGCCCAGTCTGTGACCTTGGTGGCCCAGCGAAGGGGAGAGCGCGGAACACGCTTCCCAAAGGTCGCGGTGACAGCGAGAGCGTGGTGGCTGCCACGCCAGCCCAGGGGGACAGCAGCTCTGGCAGCGTAGGAAAACATCCCGAACTCAAAAGGGTTCTTTGGGCAGGGCTCTGGGTTGTGAGCTGCTTAAATGCAAAATGAGCAGAGAGGGGAAACCATCCGTGCCCTTTGTGATAGACAGAACAACCTTGAAAACCTTGTTTACTCTAGAAATTTATGTTTGCCTTGTCTTTTACTGTACAAACCTTATCTTTCCCATCCGGCCGCCCAGATTAGGACATGGCAGGTACTGGAAGGGCAGGAGCTGACTGGCCAGGAGGGAAAACAGTTTGGTGACCATTTAAAAAAATGTATTATTTCTGAAGTAAAAGTCCTGAAAGTCACTGAAAGGAAATCTCGATTTACAAATATTTTAATTTCCTTTAAGCTTGTTGGTTCTTTAACAAAAATTTACAGCAGACAAGACACAGTTTCTTGATCATATTGTATTTCAAAGGTTATGAATACAAGCAAGAATAAGGCTGGAGAAGGCAAAGGGGCTATCTTGGGTTGGTTTTGCCAGTAACTTTAAGCTGAGATACTTAATTTCAAACACTCCTCGAGCCCATTGTTCAGCTGGTCAAAGTGGGACACCTCACTGGCGTGCTGGGCCAGGCATCCCTGCAGGGATGGAAGTCAGGTTTGGATGAGAAGCTGCTGTAACCCCAAGGGGGAGAAGGGGTGCTCCCATCTCCCACTCATTCTGATCCCGTTACGTCCCCCCAGGTGTGGGGACGCTCAGCTGCAGGGCACAGGGACAGTGTGACTCTGTGCCCTGCATCTCCTCCTGCTCTCTAGCAGGGTCTCTCCTGTGTCCCCATCAAGGTTTTTATTGTTGTTTTCTGACCACTGGGTGGACTTTTCCCCACTGCCTTTTGGTAAGGCATCTCTGTGGTATTAGATATCAGGCTCAGACACCTTGAAAGACACTTGTCCATGACACTTTTCTGGTCTGTGACACCTCTCTGCTGGGGCACAAAGGGACAGTGACCTTTTTGTTGCTTTGCTGCAGTCCGAATGCAGTGGTCCATTCTGTCCTGAGGCCTCGTGTGATGCAGTGCAGCTGCCCCATTCCCCTCCACTCTGTCCTGTTGTGTGCATGGAGCACCGGTGCTGGGGTTGAATGCTGTGTGTACCTACTCTGTGTGTACCTACTCACTGCTGCGTGCAAGCATGTAGGAGAAAAGCAGTGCTGTCTGGAGACAGTGAGTAGATATTTGCTTGTGTAGATGCATCTCAATCTGTTGAAAGAGAGCTCTGATCACACCTTAATTAGTCCTCTAACAATCTGCAAAGGTCAGTGCCAATTGCCTGTTCATTTACATTTGTAATTGTGATGGTTCTTGATTGCACATTAGTTGCAACTCACTCCCTCCCACCCTGCAGAAGCACAGGCAGCCTGAGCAGCCGCTCCAGGGACACGGGGACCTTTGTCCCTGCCTGTGCCAGCCCCTCGGCTCTCTCCAAAAACTGGGTGTCTTTTGGGGAAGAGTATTAGGATCTGCCGTCCACTTCCAGTAAAGGGATGACAAAGTTGTTGGCAGGGAAATTATATGGACGTCAGGCAGGAAACCCAATCCTCCTTGAACTGGATAATTAAAGACAATTAAACTTTTCTTTGTGCTTTGAGAAGTGTGCTCATTACGCAGGAGATGGGAGAGAGGCTGGAAGTTCAGCTGGTTTGTTGATCAGAGAGAACACAGCTTCAGGGAAGGGGGTATTGTCCTCTCAGGGTATTTTTGGACATCTCTTGCTGTGGTATCTGAGCTGCTGCACTGCAGATGTCAGCCCCTTGCTGCAGCAGCATCTGTGTAATGTTACCTATAAGCTAATTGATTTTTAATGATGGGGGTTTAGAGAAGAGAAAAGTAAAGAAAGAGTGACCATAATAAAAACCAAAATGTTCTCAAGATGTTGGATGAATGCACTTACAGCTCATTAGATAATGACAGAAACAAACGTGAAACAACCTGCATCGAATTTTCATTCTGACTTGGAAGTGTTTCTTTCATCCCAGAGGGCATGGAGCACCACACCGCGCTGCGTAGCTCCGGCAGCCGTGCACAGGGTCGTTGGTCAGAGTGGGATTTCTGCTCTGTGTCCAGCACATGGTGCCCCTGCTCTCCCCACCCTGTGCCACCCACATGGGTGTGGCTGTTGGGCCCCCACTGCTCAGCCAATGTCCCCCTTAATGTGTTTCCTCCCTTACCTGTTCCTCCTGGCTCCTCCTGTTTTCCACAGTGTCTCCCTGGGGGAGGAGCAGGAGGCCTTTGCCCGCTCTTCCCGCTGTGTGGGACAGACATCCTTTTGGTGTCCATCAGGTGGCCGTGCTCCTTGCCTGCACCAGCCTCTCCCCACTTTGCCGCAGGGGACAGTCCCTGTGGTGGCCACACTGTCACAGCAATCCTTCTCATTGCTGCCAAATCCTTGGCCATCATCTCCTTGCAGCACAGGATTCTTGTTGGGGCCCTTGCAGGAGGAGCAGGGCCGGCGCTGCTGGACACCACAAGCTGTGAGCAGCCCTTTGTCCTGGCAGCACGGGGTCTGGGGAGGTCCCCTCTGCCCAGCCCTGCTGGAGCAGCCTCTGCCAGCCCACAGCAAGGCCAGTCTCCCTGCTCCAAACAGGTGGATTACAGTGATTTTGAGGAATACCTTTCCTGCAAAGCTCTGCTCTGAGAACCCCTGGAAAGCTGCTGACTCCTTGGAAGGGGGGCATGCCTCAGAGCCCCTGCTTTCCCCCTCCCTCTGCCCCACAGGCAGCGGTGCACTGTTTGTCCACATCTCCCTTGTGTGTCAGTGTTTGACCTTTCGCAGGGCTGGGAGCTGCAGACTGAAGTCGGGATGTGAATCTTTAATGAAACCAAGTATGTAAACAGAGATACAGTATAGCCAAAGCAGTGCTCAGATGGGAAAACCCCACGTGGTTTAAAAATAGTAGCTCCCAACCTCAGAATCACACCTCAGCCTGACTCTGCCTGTGTCGCCTGCAGACAGCAAGGTGCTCATTTGGTTGCTGCACCTCTGTGCAGTGAGTCATGCAACTCCTTCATCATCATCAAGCATGGAGTAATTATTCATGGAGTTTGTTATAGCAGGGGTGTGAGATGTGCCTTTGGGGTGGATTTTTCATGATAGCAGACTCTCTACTTCCAGTAGAACTTTAAGACTTTTGAAGTGAAAGTTGGTAGTGATAAATTACATTTCTCCCTGCTTAAAATAAGTTTAGTGGGATCTGATGTCCTCCACTTGGTCTCCATTAAAGACAGTGTGGTCATTCTTAAGGACACCTGTCAGTCTCCAACTTCTGATGGAGGTAATGGAAGGTTTGGGAAAGAAATCACCAGTTTGCTTTGTAATCTCTCTCCAGTTCTTCATAGGACTTGATTTCACACAGCAATTAAAAACTTACCAAGCAGATCACCCATATGGTGCCTGCAGGAAAAGAGCACACAGAGTCCATGCTACAGCATCTGCCAGTTAAAACCACTCTGCAGCTCTGGCTCTGCTGATGATGCCACAGTTACATGTCTGAAATGTGTGGCCCTTGCAGAGGGCTGGGGAAGTAATTTCCAGACTTGTCCTTGATTGACACATTTAATAATCTGCCAGCCCAGGTTACAGCCTGAGCTTCTGTGTGCAAACACCAAGTGCTGCCCAGCTTCATCTGTATCTCTTGGGCGTTTTACCTCTCACTCTCCAAAACCTGATACTGCCTTTTCCCAGTATGTGCTCTGTAACCCCCAAGGGCAGCAGCCTGCTCAGCTTTGTTTCCAGAGTGCTGCCTGTAAATCCAGCCAAGCCTCGGTGTGTGCATGGTCAGAGCTGGGCGAGCAGCCGCAGGTTCTCGGGGGCGCTGGGTCCCTGTCGTGTGCACCCGGCTCCTCCGGGGCCATGTCCTGCAGCTGGGGTGGGCAGCAGCTCTTGTCCCAGGTGGAAATCCCTTCCTGTCATCTCCTGAGACAAGGGAGCAAGACGAGGGGTTGTCTGTTTTGAGGCAGCGTTTCACCCATGGTGCAGTAGCATATGTGGCCCAGCAGCAGAGGCAAACAGCCCTGGGCGATGTGTGTGTTGGGCTGATTGAACTTGCAGTTCCCTTTACTGCAGCAGTTCTGATCTCCCTGCCAGCCCCACCAGCTACCCCCACGTGCAGGATTATCTCTTGTTTTCCAAGATCTTGTGTCACATGTCTTCATTTAGAGGACAGTTTGTTGCCTTCCCCTTTGTTGTTCTGCTGAACCTCGGAATTTTTTTCATTTTTTAATGGATTGAATGGCTTCAGGACCTTTTACTTTTCCAGCAAGTTCCTAGCAGAGTTGCAGTGTTCCTGGCGAGGTCTGTCCGCTGGGGGCCATCCCAAGTCTGGGCAGATGACAGAGTCACTCCTCCACGGTCAGGCAGAGAGAAAGGGGAAAGCTTTTGGTTCTGCTTTAGTTTCACATTGCTTTAATGGTCATTGAAATCCAGCAAAAGTGTTTCTAGCAGCCATGAATCATGGTGGCTGCATTTAGTTGGCTCCTTCAGAAGGCCTGAGGACATGAGGAGAGTCCAGTGGTTTGAGAAACTTTTCTTTTCTTTCCTGGTATTGCCCTGTAACATAATTTCTATCTGTTCCCTCCTTGCATCCTTTCTCCCACCTACATTTTGGAGAGCTCCATTCCCATCCCAGCAGCGTCTCTCTGTCCTTTTCCATTTGGGACACCATGGGGCTGTTGAGGTCTGGGTCCAGAGAATGCAGGGATAAAGTTGGTTCTCTTTAATATCTGGCAGAAGGAGATTTCCTTTGGTTTTTTTTTTTTTCGTTTTTTTTTTTTGGGGGGGTTGGTTTTGAGTTTAAAGTCAAGAGCATTTGTGCCTTAGCTCTGCTTTGACCAACCAGCAGCAAAGAGATAATCTCGAAAGGATATGAAAGGTTTAATCATTTTAATTTTGTTTTTATTAAAGTTGGTTGTGACTTTTTTCCTGTGCCCCTGGTAACAGGGGGCTGTAACAGGAACCTCCCCAAAGCCTGCAGCGCCTGGTTAGTGAAACGGAGCGGGAGCGCCTGCGGAAGGACGCACTGGGCTGGGCTGGGCTGGCACGGCAGCAGCACCCAGCCCTGGCAGGAACCTCAGAAACTCCATCCCACTCCAGCCACCACTTGTCCTGGGGAGCTCATGGCTTTCATTAAGCAGAAAGAGAGGAAGCTCTGACAGCTGACTTGTTCTAGGATGTTTTTCATGTTCGACTGCATCTTAAAGCCCTTTCCACTTAGGAAGAGTAATGGAGGAAGTATCACCAGATGCTGCAGTACAACACTATGAGGCTCCTGGTCCCTCTTCTTCTCTGCTTTTTCCTCTGTATTCAAGCAAACTGCAGAGCCAGACTGAAGCCCAGCTGTCAGAGCTCAGCATCTCCCTGAGCTCTATTTCCCTTGGGACTCAGGAGTGGCATCCCTGTCTCTTGGTACTCTGTCCCTGAAGCTCTGCTGTCGATGCCCAGGGCATGGTGCCCACTGCACCTTCTGCTTCTCTTCCCTGTTTCTCTTTTCCCCTTTCTCCTGCCCAGTTTAGAATAGGGAACTATTCTCCTGAGGACTTGGAGGGGTGCAGGTTAAAGGCTGAAGGTCTCTCCCTGTGAGGGGTGAATCAGTAAGGCTTTGAAGACATTGCAGGTACTGCAGCATGGTCCCAGGATGTGTTGGAGCAGGTGAGATGTCCATGTGAGTGACATGGGATTCACAGTGACAGCAAACTGGCCTCTTGGTGAAGGTCCCATCAGTGTAGCCATGCTGCTTCTGTCCCAGACTCACCCCTGCTCAGGTGCTGTGTCTGACCCAAACCCCTGCTTTGATCTTCTGGTGCCGTGAAGAAAAAGAAACCCTCCAAAACCTTAGACACATTCTCCAGCAACTGTTCCTCCACTTTTAGCCCTGATTTATGATGTTTCTCTCACAGACTCTGTTGCAGCAGCTCATATCCAGCACCTTCCCACAGGTCTGACTCTTGTAGCCGTTGGCTGAGCGTCTGTTTTCTCCCTTGCTGTGGTACTGGGCTTCAAATTAAGTATCTCTGGAACAAACATACCTCCTCCTGTGTTCCCAGGTTAATGAGTTGAAAGAGTTGCCTGGCTGCTATGCTGTTCTTGGTGTATTAGTTTGGAGTCTCTTCTTTTGTTCCACTGTTGACCTGAGCTGAGAGGGGCTGGAGCTTCAGCACAGAGTTCTGATGGTACCTCAATACCTTTTCCCCTGACACGCCCAGTGACAGCCTGGCTGGGGACAGTGGCAGAAAGGAAAGGTCAGTCACGTTCAGCTGGGCACAGGCTTTGTGTTCAGAGGCAGCAAGGATGTTTGACTGGTTTGTGAGTAAGCAGTGGAGCAGGTGAGACCTGGAGCAGCATGCCAATGTGCCTTCCTGTTTGGAAGGTGAGTTTGAAGCCTGCTGCCACCAAACAAGCCCATTTGGAGTTACGGGCTTCACTGTCCTGTGTGACAGATCCATCTGTTTATCAAAGCTGATACAAGTCTACAGGGTCACGCTCAGCACTGTAAGAGAATGTCCTTGCACCTCCCCCTCTTCAGGGAATTTCCTTGCAGGGCATCAGCTCCTTTCCTGGTTGTTCCTGCCCTGTCCCTGCTGTGGCTCTCTCATAGTTCATTCTGCTGCAGGAGCACATGTCTGATGGTCTTTAACTGGCAGGACTGAAGGAGGAGCACCCCTGCTACCCAAACCTCACCATGCGAACCCAGTACACTGCCCAAAATGAGACAGTTGAGACCTCTGTTCAGAGGAGACATTGTGAGAATAGGAAATGCTCTCCTCCACCTCTAATCTGTAGGTTGTGGATTTAATTGCAAGATATATACAGCTTGGGTTATGAACTGGATTCCTTTTTTTCTGTACGAGCCATAGGCAAAATGAGATTCCATACATTATCAGGGGCATGATTTGTGAAACAAGGTTTTGCAGCAGCTGGCTCAGGCTGGCACTGACCCTGGCCTGGCCTGCTCCAGCATTCCCACTGCTGTGGTGTGCACCTTGGACCACTCTCCTGTGTCCCTGCTCTGGTCTTGTGTTTGCCTGTACTTCTGAAATGCACTTGCTTCCTGTCCCTGCTGCGAGGCCTATTGATCCTCTGGTGATGACATTAACGTCCTCAGAACTGCCTGGGAAGGAGCTACCACATGCATTTATTTTTCCACTAAAACTCTAAGATTGGCTAATAACGTGCCTGTCAGCACCAGTGTCCTCCTGCTCTGACTGCTTCAGAGGGAAATCTGGGGACCCATAAACAAATAATAACCTACCCAATCAAGGTCTCATCCTTGTTCCTACTAAAATTCAGTTCATGCCCTTAAGCAAGAGGGTTTCTCTTTTGTCCAAATACTCAGTTTGCTTTTCCGAGTTGCACATCTCGATGCCTTTGCCACGTATTTTGTTTTGACCTCAATGATTTCTTGAGGCCACAAGTTCCAAAGGTTAATTGGGAGCTGTATGAGAAATTATTATCCATATTTGCTTCCAATTTGCATTTTTTTCCCTTTTCTGTGTCAGTCCTTCCAAGAGTGGTGAGTGAGAGAAGCAGTGTTGGTCTGACTCTACTGAACCTTCACTTGGATGCTCTTGTGAAGGCCACCTTCAGCTCAAAGAGCCTGAGCCCCCTGCTTCTCTGTACTTCCTCCTGTCTCTTTTCAGGCTTTTCATTCATGTGTGGTCACTCATTAAATAAATAGCAGTGGTTTGGGTTTTCTGGTTCTGTTCCACACAGGTGCTTTCTCCCCTGTCAGCGTGTCAGGGGCGGGTTTCCACTGGTGTGCAGGGATGTGCTGGCCTCTCCACACGGTGCACCCCGGACAGCCCCACTCAGTGCCCTCCGTGCCCCAGCCTGGGGCCCCAAACCCCTAAATCTCAGTGTTGCTCTGGGATGGTGCATGTGGGCCTTGCATGGCCATCACTCCCCGGGGTTAGAGTTAGGGCACCAGGGGCACAGCCCGATGTGACTTCCCATCTCTGTGTTCACGTGTGCAGGCGCTGCTGCACCTTCTCTGGGAGGCTCTTGCATTTGGTTACCAATTAGGCTGAAGCATTCTGGCTTTTTCCATCCCCTTTTCATGGTGATGAAGGTTGAATTAGGGCTGAGTGTTTGGTATTGTTCCTTGGCCTCCAGTGCTACTTTGCTGCCTCCTTTGTGGCCAGACAATGGGATTAATTTGGCCTTTGCCAGCCGTGCTCAGCGCCAGCCGTTCCACTTCACTTGCGCAGCCACCTCTCCCTTCCACAGCACCTACTCCTGGCTCCTCCTGTTCTCTGTGTGTGTGGCTTGCAGGGTCACTCGTGGTTTGTTTTGTGCTGGCCTGGCAGGGTCAGGGGTCCGCTGGTCTCCTCCTGCTCCAAAGGACCTGTCAGGCGAGGTGACCACCCGTTGCCAGGCGAGCTCGTCCCCCGCCGGCCGCAGCCGTGCGGGGCAGCAGCCCCTTCCTTCTGCACAAATTGGCAAGGACTAACCTTGTCATATCCAGCGCGGCGCTCACGGGCGCCTGCCTCCGAGGGGTAATCATGCAGGCATAAATTCGGAAAGTTGCTAAGCTATGAGCAGTCTTATGAGCATTAAAAGTGTCCTCTTTGCCAGAAAGGTCATTCATAACTTGGCTGCGCCGCTGATGTACAGTCAGTGATATTGATTGATTAATGTATAAAAAGCACCAAATCCATTTGCTTCTGTGAAAGAGAATAAAGTGCAGTCGACTCTCTCTTTATTTTCACCTCATCCTTTTGTTTGAAGGACATTTTTTTTTCTCTTTTTGTTTTGCCAGCTAGGTTTAAGGGGGTTACAAAAAGCCAGTTTCTGCCAAGTAATGCGTTCACAAAGGGAACATTGATTCACATCAGTGTCGCTTGAATTACCCTTAAAGGTTTGCCAAGGAGTTGTTCTTATATTAACCTTCTGTTCATCAAAGATGAAATAAATAAATAAGTCATAAAATCAGCTTCACTGCCCCTGCTGGAGTTGGATGCAAAACAGGAATTTCTCATGTTTGGAATTTGTGCTCCAGGTGCTGCACCTTGGCCCCTCTCCCCAGGCTCTTGGCCTCTTCCCTCCTGTAAAGCTGTTCCCCCAAGGCCCCAGTCTGAGCTGGGACGAGTGTTGATGGTTTTAGGGAGGGGGGCTCCTGCAGGGGAGTGTTTTCAGAAGGATGTTGTATGAAAAGTTCATTTAATCATTGCAAGCATAACTAGAATGATTTGTGTGCAGGACAATGAGGCCCAAGGCATTCTGCCTTGGCCAGGGTTGGCATTCTTCTCATTCACCCAAGGTCTTGTTTGTTTTTCTGGACTTAATTGGGCCACTGGTAATTAATTATGTGGTGTTCTCATTTTCCTCTGGTTAATTCTGAACTGGGAGGTACCTTGGTGCCCGTGGAGCTTTGTGCAGCAGCATCTCTCCTTCCCCTCTCTCGGGATGCACTGGCATTGTCCATGTCCATCCCAAAGTGCTCCTGTTCCCTGTGGGGGCAGTGAGGGGCAGCAGGTGTCTGTTCCTTTGGTAGGATGGCTGGCCCATGAGTCCCAGAGATGGCTGTCCTCTGCAGCAGGAGCTCTGTTGCTTTTCTTCAGTGCTGTTTAACCAAACCTCTGCGTTTTCACTCAGTCCTTGTTCCAAAACTGTACAGTGCTCTTCAGTGACATTTCTTCTCTAGAGCAGGAGTTTCCTGGGCTTCTGCATGTCAGGCAACTGTGCCCATCACACTTAGCCAGCAAACACAGAGCTTGGAAATCAACTCCCTTTGGAAAAATCTCTGCACAAGGTGTCCCTACTTGACTACCGTAACCCACCATCCCTAGATCAAGAGCCCATGGCAGCCCTTGGCAGCCCATGGCATTTCAGATAACCTGAGCCATCCTGCCACAAGGGCTGCCCTCACTCTTGGTTTCCAGCCTGGCTGTATCTGGTGGGCTCCTCGGCTCCCGAAGCACTGGCTGGAGCCACAGAGGAGGTCAGCTCCCGAGTTCTGCTGAGCCCTCTGGAAGCACTGTGCTGGCTGCGGCATGAGCAGCCCAAAGTGCCCATGGTCACATGCACCAGTGGTGTTCTGGTGGTGCTCTGCACTAGTGCATGAGCCCGCAGGTACCTGAGGTCCCACCAACCTCCTCAGTGCTGCTGACATGGCGCTTTTATTCCAGCGTCTCTTACTGGTGAAGAATGTTGGTGGTTACCCTGCCAGCTGTGCGGGTGCATACTGGGGTGAACACCAAAAATGGCAGTGTGCAGGATCCCTGCAGGATGTTCCTCCCACATGTGTCTCTGCCCCCTGGACCTTGTGCTGCCCGTTCTACATCCCCAAGGGGCAAACCCCCAATCCCAGCCACGGCTGACAGTAGGGCATGGCACCTCACGCTCCCAGGAAAAGCCTTTTCCCCTGTGACTGCTGTACAATCCGAAAGGAGAATCATCCTGTTTTTTAATCTTTTTCTCTGATTGTGGGAGCACTGCAGCCGGCCGAGGCCCCCTCCCCCTCTGGCGAGGCACTGAGGATTGGATCAGATGATACGGAGTGTGCATGCTGAGAATGAATCCATTTTCTCTCCTCCATCTCCCCAGAATAAATTAGAATTTGCCTGATTTAATAAAATGGCTTCATCTCTCTGCCATCTTTTCTATCTCCCATGTGCTTCATCCCCACCCCCACTGCAGAAGCATAGGTCTGGCTGTGCTGGTCCTGTCGGGGCCGGCGAGACGGCGCGTGGGGCTGGTCAGCAGCGCCCGCTCCGCCTGCCCCGGGGTCTGGCCAGGACAGCGCAGGATTTGTCCCTGTGTCTCCATTTCCTTATTGTCCAAGGCAGTGGCTGTAATTGCTGTTGAGATCAGTGTAATTTACTGTCCATCCATCGTAAACCTCCCTGGCCAGGGATGTGACTGCCATGGAGAGTGTTTGGGGACAGGGAGGGGCCGGGCACGGGGGCTGTACAGCCCAGATTTGGGGTTAGGGTTAGGGCTGGGGCCATGCTCTGTAAGCAGCACGTGTGTGTGTGTGAGAGCGCTGAGCACCACCACAGACCCCGAGGAAGGGGCCAAATTTAGGTGGCTTTACTGCAGCCAAACCTTTTTCTCTTGCCTGGATCTGGTGCTTTAATTCCTGTTCCTAGGCTGATTTTTTCCTTTCCGTTCTGACACTAATTGCACCAGGCGCGTTGGGAGTGGCGGCTGCTGAGCGGTACCAGCTAAATGTTAAGAAAGGTTTTAAAAACAGACTGAACTCTTCCTTAATGAGGCTCAATCGTGCTCTCCTCCGGGTGGTTTTGTTTTGCTGATCTGTCAGTTTT
This sequence comes from Ploceus nigricollis, assembly GCA_013399945.1. Taxonomy (NCBI): domain Eukaryota; kingdom Metazoa; phylum Chordata; class Aves; order Passeriformes; family Ploceidae; genus Ploceus; species Ploceus nigricollis. The sequence continues at coordinate 89,762 of VXBC01008789.1, read as the reverse complement.
TCAAGGATTTAATTGCACTTTTTTCATATTAGTCTTTGAAATGGGGCTAAGCAGCTTTCTCTAAAATGCAGCACAAAAAGGAGAGACGCTTCCCTATTTTCTTGCTTTGCTTTCATCACTCCAGGATCATCATCTGCCACTGGCACAAGGGACCCTGCAGTGATAAAGAATAAAACATGTGAGAGCACCGGTGAAGGGTAGGCTGCACTGCTGTGGTGGCCGCACAACTGGAAGACCTTGCCAGTGGTTCCCTTTGCCTCCTGGCTCCTCCGGCTGTCTCCAGTTGGGTCGCTACTCATGCTAATCCTGGAAGACTTTCCTAATGTTGGGTTTGAAGGGAAAAGCAGGAGGCAAAGGCTGAACTGGCTTGTTTGTCCCATGTAGCCCATTTCTGGCAGAAATGACACAAAAATGAGTCAGAACCAAGAGTGCTACATAGCTCTGGAAATGGTCATAGCCTCCTAGAGCAGCAGAGCTTGGCAGAGACTCTGGAGGCCTCTGAGCCCAGGCCCTGCTCAGAGACAGGCCGGCCAGAGCTGTCTCTGCTGGGGTCTGAAGCATCTCCAAGGTGTGGAGACCCCCCCAGGCTCTCTGGGTCCCAGTGTCCAGCTGCAACAGCGCTGGGAGTCCAGGGCAGGGGATGCCAAACAGATGATGCTGGGATGGGAGGCGGCAGGAGGGAGCAGGCAGATGTATCTGTGAGGCTATTATCTTTATGGCATAGAGAAAACATGTTTGAAGCAATCAGCAAGGAATTCTTAATGGCTTCACTTCCTCTGCTCTGTGCTCTCCTCACGGGACAGGTTGCACAGCAGCCAGGGCTGCGCAGGCGCCGCCCCGCCACGCACTGCTTTTAACCAGTGCTTTGTTTTGCAGAGATGCACAAAGCTGCTGCTGAGTTTCCTGAGGATGCTGATGAACAACAGAGCAGTGAGAGCTCCAAGCCACCCAGCAGTGACTCTCCTTCCTTAGCCTGCAGTTTATTTTTACGTCTCTTTGCAATTACATTTCTTATTTTTCCACTTTTTCTTCCTTTCCTCTAGCTTTGTTTCTTTTCCTCCTTCTTCTTTTTTCATGTTTATCCCTTAAATATTTCAGTCTCTTATTTCTAATCTCAGCATAACAAAGCCTGTTTTATTTTCCTGTTCCGATGTGTGCCTGCCTCCCTATGAGCTCCCAGCACACCTCTCATGAGGATGTAAAATCTAAGAACCAGATCTTTGAGATTTCAAAATAAAATAAAAGTAAACTCTGCTTTAAAAACACTTTAGCAGGAAAGCCAGGCTAATTGTAAATCAATGAGTCTTAAAATGCAGCATTGATCTCCAGTTAGAAGTTTGAAGGGGAAAGCAGTAATTACTGTACTGAAGGTAGATTTTTTTTTTTTTCTCTTAGCAAGTTCTGGGCAGAAGGAAGGCTCATTAGGGCAGCACTTCAGAATCTGAGTAATTAGTTTAAAAAGTACTTTTGTGGTGTTATTCCCATGGCTAGAAATTATTGGAGTCTTCACAGATTTATAGTTCTGCTCTGATAAAGTTTGATTTATTATTGTGTTCGGTGGGGAAGATCCTTCCCACAGTCACCTGGGTGAAGATCTGGAGTGGGGATCAGGCCAGGAAGAATTGCTGTGGGTAGGTGGGGCCTCCCTCCAGCAGGGGAGCTTCAGCCCAGTAGGATGGGATTTGAGCTCTTTGTGAGCATACTCTGGCCAATATCCCACCATAAAACAGAGCAGACATCTGGGAACCAGAACAGAGGCTCTTACTCCTTGTGAACATCATTGGCCTCCTGTCCAGTTACCTGCAAGCCCCTTCTTGCTCATGGGGGAAATGGCTCAGATCTCTGATTCTTTGTCACACCATGACCAGCTCTGTGCTGTTTCATTGGGCCATCCCCTGTTCCACCCTGCTCAGAAAAGCAGGACTGGTCTGCCAAGACTGTCAGGCTCACCTAAGTCTGTGGCCTTTCTCCATGGGTTTTCCAGCTAATTCCTCCCATAAGCAGTGAGGGAGGAATTAGCTGGAAAACCCATGGAGAATTAGCTGGAAAACCCTGCTCTCCTTTTCCAGGCTGAGGCAGAGGAAGTGGCTGCAGGCACCACCTGGGATGTGGGTGCAGCCTCATGTGACATGGTCTGGGTTTGCTCTGGGAGGTGGGATAGGGCAGAAGTATCCAGGGCTCGTTGTTCCCTAACAAAATTATGCTAATTTGGGGAACTGACCCTGGAATTAGCATTAGTCCATGTGCAGGAAGGCTTTGCAGCATGGCTGGTGAGCCCATCTGTCCTTGGGGAGCAGGTTTGTGCTCCTGCCAGTCTCCCCAGTGTGTTAAATTGGGATAGTTGCACAGTCTGACTTGTCAGTCCCATACCTCTGGCTGTGGCTGTTCCTACTCGCCAGACTCGATAAATATTTTCACAGAAATGATTCAGTTTGCAGGGACTGTCATAGATCTGATTCTGCAGGGGAGGAAAGGGGAAGGTCTCTGGAGGCAGAAAACCCTTGTGTGGCAGAAAGCCTGCTGGGAAGTCAGCTCAAGAAGAATTAGAAACCCTTTAAATAAATGCTTACTTGACATGACTCTGTCTCCCCCAGTCTAACAAGCAGGGAAGCGAATGGCAGCCGCTGGCCAGAAATTGATTGCATTAATTGATATGCCAATAAGAGAGCTTGTTACATCCGCCATTGGTTAGGAGGCCGGCTAACAAGTCCCGCTGATCAATGGAACCAATAAAGATTTCATCCATTAATGAGCAACATGGTAATTAATGTTATCCATAAACCAATTAGCCTGGGTAGCTAATGTGCTGGTTAGCACAGTGAGTGGTGGAGCCGTGGGTGGGCACAGGCCGGCTGGTGCACAGGGGACATCGTCACCTCTCTGCTGTGGAGGGGACGTCACCTTCCCCGAGTGGATGGGGCATCCCCTCTCCAGTGTGACCATGGGGCTTGGAACCACAGCTAGCTCACTCTGGGCCTCCCAAAGCAAGGGAGCTGGGAGGGTGGCTGGTGGGACAGGTCACATTGCTGGGAAGGGGCATGCTTCTCTAGGTTTTCAAGGCACTTTCAATTATTTCTTTTGCTTTTTGGAACCTTTGTGTAACCTTTCACACTTCTTACACATTTCTTATATGTTTTTGGAGATGCACAGGTTTCCGTAACTTGTGTTCCATGGTGTAAGGCAGCATTCGGGTTCTTGCTCTGTCCCTGGGAAGCTGCTGGAACCCCTTGACCCGCCACTGACCGCAGATGCTGCTGTGCACAGCCCTGCACTGGGCTTTCCCACACCACCAGTACCAGTAATGATGCTAACACAGGTAACACGGCGTGTAGGTTGAAGGCTGCTGCCTAAATCCACTTACCAGGGGCTTGCCCCAAGTGCCAGCACCACTGTGGCATCAGGACTGTCCATAGGTGTCAGGACAGGAGGTACAGGAGCAGCCCCAGGCCCTGGGCAGCATCAGTCCCACAGGCTCCACTGTGGAGTTACCTTGGATTGTTGGATATTGACCCTGGGAGACCCCTTGTGGATTCCCTAATTGAAAATTAATACCAGATCAATGCCGTGGGCAATTTGCATATTGATCATAAACAACTTTGAAGGCACCAAGTGTGTGTTGGATCGATGCTCTCTCGAGCAGGCTGCAGGGAGCAGCCGCCAAGGGTCGCGCTGGCCGAGTTCCGTCACGGCGGTGCAGGTGCTGGGGCAGGGATGGTTTGTGCCAGACTGGGGGCACAGCATGGAGTTCACAGCCTTTTCCCGTGGCTCCCTTTGGACGGGGAAGGAGGGGATGGGCTGTTTGTTTGCTTATTTTAAACCAAATGGCCCCAGCCCAGAGGCATCCCAGAGAGCAGGGAGCATCACCCTGTCCTGGACACACAGCCCTCCCTCTGCACCTGCCATGTGCAGCCTGACACTTCCAGTAGAGGTTTCCAGAAGCAGAGGTGCTGTTTTTCTGAGGAGACCAGAAGGGAGCTCAGTGGTGATTTTTCCCTGGCATTTTCATCTTACAGTTGCTCTGTGAAGGTGGTATTTAGACCCTTCTCTCTCTGCTCAGGACATTCACCGGTTATTTCAGAATGGGTTTGGGCTGAAGGGAACAAATATTTTATATCAAACTCAAAAAAAACCCTGAAAATTTAATCTGAAAATCTATAACTCATCCTTGGAAGCTTCCAGCACAGAGGGATTCCTGTGAGCATGGAGATAAAACATTCGGACAGGCACTGCATTGCCTGCCCCTCCACACACATGTGCAGCACAAGGCAACGCCTCAGACCTGGCAGGGGAGCCACCCCTGGCCTGGCCATAGGCAGAGCACAGGGAGCAGAGAGAGGGCAGGACTGGAAACCCGCATCCCAAAGTTGCCACTTACTTTAGGAGCAGCCGGCAGCTCCAGGAAGTCGCTGTGCATCTGATTAGCGCGTTACGGAGCTTTCATTGACTCGGCTCTGCTGTGCTGATGAACTGAGGCTGGGGACAGGCGCCTGTAATTGAGAGAAATAAATTCTTATCACAGGCCTCTGCTGGAGTCACCACCTGTGCATGCGCCTTGCTCCAGGTTCCAGGAGTGGATCCAGTCCCCAGAGCACCTGACATGCCCTTGTTAGTGGGAAGGAGCCAGGCTCAGGGACTGCAGACACCAAGCACCATCCCAGGGTGGCTGAAAGGTTCCGTCCACTGGCATGGCCCACTTGGTGCTACCTCCCTGCTTGGCCACAGGCTGGCAGCTTGAGAGCCATCAGTACCGTCACGTGTCTCACTGGGAGCTGCTCTGTGCTCTTCCCTTTTTCTTGATCCTCTGTGTTTCACTTGGGAGCTGGAGCAGCCATTCTCCGTTGCTACCTGAGATCTGATGACAAGTAGAAGATCTTTCCCCAGTGTGTGTCAGGAGACGTGGGCGTCACAGGGGGAAGGGTTTTGTGATGATGCAAAAAAAATAAGAATGAAGGTATAGTTTCCTTGAAAAGAAACCCATCTGCTGTTTTAAATTAAAAAAAAAAAAAAAGGGAGTCCAGGGTCAGCAGGGCTCTGCAGCTCACCGTGGTGCAAGGCCGCTGCAGCGGGGCTGTGCTGGGCTCCCCTGGCTGCTCACAGCCCCTGCAGCTTTGCCCGTGGACGGGCTGCCCCCGTGAGCGCGTGCGGCGGTGGGGAGGTGAGTGGAAAGGCTTCACTTGACATTCCCTGACCTCCCCGTGCAGCTGAGTGCTGGAGAGCCAGCGCTGAAATTGCAGTCGCTTTCAATTACCCGAAGCCAAGGGAGGTGGAGGAAAAGGGGCTGTTGGCTCCAGGAAGCTGAAGTCGCTGCTGCTGAAAGCTCGTTAGTACAAGGGGAAAAGCAATTACTGACGTTTTGCCAGTGCCACTAACCCAAACCCAGGGAGGAACAATCCAGGCCAAGCTGTGGCCATCCCTGCTGTGCAGGGTGATGTGGGACCCCTCGAGCATGCCCTCAAGGACAGCTCCATGGCTGCAGAGCTGTGGGGTGTCTTCCCTCCTTGTTCTCCTCAGCAAGTGTTTGTTGTGCATTCAAGAGCTCATTTGTGTTACCTGCTCCCTCCTGTGCACCAGCCCAAGTGGTGTTTGGTATGGGAGAGCTCTCAGGGTGCTGGCAGAGGGGTGATGGCATGGGAATGAAGACTCCGCAGGCTGTTGACTGACAGGACTTGGAAGTGGCTCTGTGTCTTTGAGGAACTGCCTTGCTGTCATGGCCTCTGTTCTTCTGCAGTGAAGTGAGACCATGACCATGACCAAAAACTTCGGTACTGCAGCTCTACCAGGCCGTTTTTTCAGCCTGGTGAACCTGCACAGGTATTGCCCTTGTGGTACCAAAGTGTCTGTCCAGCCTGCTGGGTGTATTTGCCCTGTCCTTCTCAGGGCTCCTGGGCATGCTCAACCCCTAACTGTGAAGTCCTTTGCTCCCCTGCCCTGGATCAGCCCCACCACTCCACTGCCTCATGTCTGTGTTGGGAACTTGTGGTCCGACAGGCTGCTGGGATATTTCAGTGGTTCATAAACCTGGGCACTGCAAGCATGGCTTTCCCAGGTTTTTAGCTGAGCTTAAAAGAACTCCAAACATGCTGAGATTGGGAAACAGTTGGGGAGGGGGAGAAAGAGGGTCAGCAAGACATTAATTAACTTTTCCTTGGAGCAATACCATGGAGAGGGAGAACAGAGTAGGAATTGTATATTTAAAAAAAAAAAAAAAACTAAACAGAAAGAGGACATTTTAGTGTTTCATTTAAGTGTGTTTGTGAGGATGATGGGTTAAGGTTGTTGGGAGCTCTCCTGTGCATATTCAGCCCCTAAGGCTAAGCATGAATTAATTATAGCTCATTTTTGTTATAGTTACAGTGTTCTCAAGATGTACCTTGCTGCAAAGTTGCTAAAGTTGGCTATTAACTTCAGCTTGGCATCAGCACTGATTTGTTTGTGGATCTCCACAGCTTTTCCAAAGTGAGCCTATATTCCCAGTGAGCACAGCATCTCTTGCTCTACTGGCACAGTCTGGTGAGGGCCTGCAGTGCTCTTCTCCCAAGGAACGTGACAGGATAAGGGGAGACGGCCCCAGGTTGTGCCAGGGGAGGTTTAGGTCATGTATTGGGAAAATTCCTTCTTGGAAAGGGCTGTCCACCCCTGGCACAGTCTACCCAGGGCAGCGGCAGAGTCACCATCTCTGGCAGGATTTAAAACCTATGTGGATGTGGTACTTGGGGACATGGGTCAGTGGAAGCCTTGACAGTGCTGGAGGAACAGTGGGACTCAATGATCTTAGAGGGCTTTTCCAACCCAAATGGTTCCATGATTCTACAAAAGCTGCCATTGTCTGCTCGAGTGTTTCCACCATGTGTTTTTAGCAGAAGGCCAGGGTTGTCTTCCCTCACAAAGTGGGTCTGGGCACCTGTCCCCCAGGCACCTTTCCTGTGCTCCTGCCTTGTCACCTCTGCCATCCAACTCCTCCATCTTCCTCCCACGGGTCCCTTTGTCTCTGGACCCTTGTCCTGCAGGTCTCTGTGTGGAGACCGCTCTGTTCTCTCCCTGCAGACCTGGAGCTGGAGATGGGCTCTTTTGTTTTGCTGTTTGATCTGTGTTTGTGTTTTTGCATGCATCTCCTTTCCAGCTGATTCCAGTTTGGAGCTGGGTTAAACTGTGCAAAATACTGTTTAAAAGAAAAAGAGAAAGGAACTTGTCAAGATGCATTTGTTAGATCACATTTAAAATGAAACAGAATTGAAGGTAGTTTTTGTCCAAGAAAGGGGAGGCTGAAAAGCCGTCAAGCCGCAGGAGAAAGCCCCTCCTTTGTTGTCCTCCTGACATTGAAGTGTAATTTTTCATGGTTATTTGGACTGGAAAATGGGGGGAAAGGGAGAGATGGGCTTGCGATTATTTCCCATAAATGACAACACAATCACATCACGCTCCACTACAAACATGCTCAAGGAATTTGCCTTTTTTTTTATGTTTCATGTGTGAAAATAACAGCAACGTTTCTAGTCCTACTGAAATTAAAGGGGGTAAGTCCCTGTCAGGTTTCACTGGCTTAAAATATAGCCCAGTTTGCAAAAAACATGGACAGCCTTGTTCCCAGGGAGTGGGAGAATGCTGATGTTCTCCCAGGGAAGGGGCTCTTTGTTGTGCATGCTCCATCTCTGGGTGTGTTCAAGACCAGGTTTGATGGGCTTGGAGCAACCTGGTCTAGTGGAAGGTGTCCCTGCTTATGTCAGGGGTTTGGAACAAGATGGTCTTGAAGGTCCCTCCCAAGCCAAAACAATTCTGTGACTCTCTGATGTCTGTGTCAGCTGAGCACGCCATAGTCAGCAGTTTCTGTTTCTCACTGAAAGCAGCAGAGATGCTCTGGCCATGCTCTGGAGTGGAGCTGTCTGGGAAATAAGTGTCATTAAACCAAGGTACATGTGGTATTATATTGTCTTCCTGCAGCCCTTTGTCAGGTGGGGCTCGTGCACCAGCTTTGCATCCAGGATGGAGCTCTGTGGCATTCCTCTCGTAACCTTGCTTAGTGCTGCTTTGCACTGCTTGGAGTCCTGCTCTTCCTTTCAGGAAAACAGTAGGAATGAGCAAGCTGATGTAGAGTAATCCCGTTAGGAGCTGGCACAAATGGAGTTGCAGCACATACATGCATCCAGAGTGGGAGCTGAGGTCAGACCCCCATCTGGGCCCTGTCTCTACTCTGTTACCACAGCAGAGTGCACTGGGCCCGGGGCGTGGTGTGAGCTGGGACTGCCCTCCCTGTGCCTCCTGGTGACCCTTCCTGAGTCAGCTGCTGGGGGCAGCTGAGCTCATCCTGGGCTTCCAGGATGTAGGAGGGCGTCGACCCACTATGGACCTCCCTCCTCCTCCATATGGACCTCCATATGCAGGTCTCTGCACAGGACCTGGGGGGGCTCAGGTTTATACCAGTGGCAGTGTTGGGCTCTGGCTCAGGTTTATACCAGCGGCAGCAGTTGGGCTCTGGCTCAGGTTTATACCAGCGGCAGCAGTTGGGCTCTGGCTCAGGTTTATACCAGCGGCAGCAGTTGGGCTCTGGCTCAGGTTTATACCAGCGGCAGCAGTTGGGCTCTGGCTCAGGTTTATACCAGCGGCAGCAGTTGGGCTCTGGCTCAGGTTTATACCAGCGGCAGCAGTTGGGCTCTGGCTCAGGTTTATACCAGCGGCAGCAGTTGGGCTCTGGCTCAGGTTTATACCAGCGGCAGCAGTTGGGCTCTGGCTCAGGTTTATACCAGCGGCAGCAGTTGGGCTCTGGCTCGGGTGGTGCTGGGCCTGGCTCAGCCAGCCCTCACCTCCCCGGCAGCCGTGGCGTGCAGCCAGGGCTCAGGCCTGTCTTTCTGTCGGCTTTTTTGGCTACTTTTCCTGAAAAAGGGAGCGTCACAGATTCTTTTTGTTCCAAAGGAGAGACCCTGTGTACAATTAAAACTTGTTTCTGGTAAACCTCATTCCAGGAAAGATGAGCTTTTAACAAAAGGCTTTTGACAGCTGCAGGGTATTTCATTTTTTTAATGCCGAATGAAAAATCAATACATTTTTCTAGGTTATACATATTCAGAACAGGCTTGATATTTCCATTATAATGGAAAATGGGTGTCTGCACATCTCGCCTGTCAGAGCTGCACCGCCACATTTTCCAAGCCACTGCTAAATATTTCAAACCTGATTTGATTGTGGTTCATGACAGCTAATGTTTCTCAGCTCTCAAGCCTGCCGGAGGGTGGAGAGGCAGCGCACGCTCTTTCCCATGCCTGCATTTTCGCCACCCCAGAAATGCCCTTTATCCCTTCGGATAAGAGATCTGGGTTTGTTAAGGGAAACCTGGCTGGGAGAAGAAGAGGTGGGAGGTTGAGCTGTTCAAGCTGGTCTGGATCTCATCAGCATTTGCCGCCTTCTCCAGCTCTCCAGCTTCCTGGGTCTGGGAAGGGACAGACCTCAGTGGTGTGATCCTGTGCAGTTGCATGCAGCAGTTTGGGTACATTTTGGTGTGTGACTGCGTCAGAGGTTCCCTGACCTCTGCAGAAGTCAGATACTTGTGATTTTCCAGACTCTTCTCCTGCTCTTCCCCCTCCTCCCCCCCCCCGCCCCCAGCTTAGTGAATGGTTTAATTTTAAATTAAAAGGAAATACTGCTCTCTAAAATGATTTATTCATGAAGGAAGCAAAGACTCTGCCTAGGATTTTGTGTGGGGCAGGTGGATTGAAATGGAAGAGCAGCTCCTTTGGCTCCAGGGCCTGCACTTTTTGCTCTCAGTGTTGACCTGAGCCCTGGCAGTGGGAAAATTTAATTTTAAAAGTTATTAATAAACCACCATGGACTCAGGGAGCTCTGGCATGGGAACCCGTGCGCAGTCTGTGTTTTTTGGATTTCCCAGGGACATGATTCCCCCATACAAATCCCACAGCAACAGCTCTTGCACCTCTGAAGTCTGAACAGAATGTGCAGCTTTGGGGAGGAGGGGTCAGGTGGTAGTGAAAAGGTCATGGTGGCTTGGAAGTAAGTTCCCTAGGTCTTGTTGACCACTGCTCGTTCAGCCTCAGGAGCTGGTCTTGGGGTGGTCTGCACACTGCGCTGCAGGTGGGTCCTGTGGGCCACGGCAAGAGGATGGTGGTGGGCCCTGGTCGGTTCAGTGACTCCGGTTTGCAGTGGCAGTGGAAGCTCCTTGTGGTGCGCAGTGGATGGAGGGGAGGAGCAGACCTTTCCCTGCCAGACGTGCTGCTGGCCTGTTCTCAGAGAGGGATGCCCCAAAGGAGTACAGGGGATGGATGGTTGGGTGCCTTCACCCAGGTGTTTGCTTTCCAGCCCTGCACTGCCCCATGGAGTGGCCGCTGTGGCTCAAGAGCCGCTGAGCTGTCTTCAGAGAGCGTGGGCACAGAGGTTTCAGGAGCAGGGCCTTGGCTGCTTTTACTGTCAGGGCTGAGCTCTGCTTGCCAGAAGCTGGGTCACACATGGGTGTGAGCGCTGGAGGCAAGTTCTCAGCGGGTCAGAGCCCACTCAGTGCACAGAGCCAGCTCAGGTGGGGTGGCTGTCCCCAGCGTCCCTGGGCGCAGTGGGAACAAGGGTGGCTGTGCCACCAGCCACACTGGGCATGGTGAGCAGAGCAGCCTCAGCCTTCCAGAGGGCTCTGCTGGAAGGGGATCACGAGGCAGATGGAGTTAGTGCTTCCCCCTCCCCGGGGCTCTGTGCCAGAGGCCCTGGAGCAGGGAGCTGAGCAGGGATGGGACGAGGACCTACCCAAGCTGGTTCTCCCTGGGTACATGTCTAAGATTTTGCTCCCTTCCCATCCTGCTTTAGAAAAATTACTTTTCAGAAAAAAGCTCAGGGTGGAGCAGGAGGAGGGTTTGCAGCTGGATCTGCTCCCTGCCCTCTGCCTAGCAGAGGGTGTTGAGAGTTTGTGTCGTCAGAGGCGAGCGTTCCTGGTGCAGGACTATGGAGTGCCAGAGATGTGGGGGCTCAGTCCAGCCTGGTGCTGGATGGACATGAGGAGCTGCAGCCCCAGCCGTGCTGGGGACTTGCTGTTTGTAGCCTTGTTTTTTAATCATTTTCTCCCGTTATTGGTATTCATAGCTCACATTTTTCCGGTTACTGTCAGCCTGGGCTTTCATCCATTTTAAAGAGCTATTTTTTCCCTTGTTGATGATGATGATGGTATAAAGACAGATGGTGTAACTGCTTATGAATGTCCTATTTTATTCTCCTCGAACCAGACAGCACACTGGAAGACACGTATTATTTCCACATGCTCAGGTTAGAGCCCAGACAGCGGCTGAGCCTGGCTCGCCCTTCCTCTTCCTCCCATGCCGATGCTGACACCTCCGGGTCGCAGCTGGGAGTGCCGCGGCGCCAGGCGCCCTTTGTTGTTCGGCCGGGCCGGGGGCTCTGGGCTGGGGGCTCTGGGATGGGGATCTGGGCTGGGGACGGGGGCTGGGCAATGGGGGGCCGGAGCCAGGGCAGTGGGTGATGGGTTGTGGGCCATGGGCAGTGGGGGCCATCTCCTCAAGCTGTCCAGGAGGCCTCCGAGCACCTGAGCCAGCAAAGAATGGTTAAAATTATTATTTAAATTAAATATAGAAACCCATTACCAAAGGTTTTTAATAAAACCAGCTAAAATCTGCTTCCACGGCAGCTGCCCCAGCTGAAGGGACACCCTCGCCCTGTGTGAAGTGGTTTGAAAGCACCAGGGTGGTGGGGTTGGGGTGGGGATGGTTTGTTGTGTTTTTTCCCTAGAGTGGAAAAAAGATTGGAATTTTAATTTCTGAAATGTGAACCCAGTTGCTGGTTTCACAGCCCTTCTCCCAGCAAACGTGAGCACTCAGCTCACATGGCAGACTGCCCATCTCACCCCTCCACCAGTGATACGTGTCTTTCTACATGTTGGATGCCTTTGTCAGCACTGCCACCCATCTCCCCTCTCACTCCCAATTTAGGCTGTCATATCCTCAAACAGCACTGCTGAGTATCTGCAAGCTGCTAATATATACTTTTAATCTGAATTTCTAGCCCTGTCTTTGTTAGGAGGAGGATGGGGGTTGGTGCTTGAACCTGTTAGGTGGTTCAGGTAAATCTTAGGGTTGCATGGGTTCACAAGGTTTACCATGACTAGATAATGTGAGTTAAAATTCTAAACTATCCTGCCTAAAAATGGGTATAATGGCCTAAAAGTGCCTCTTTTAGCCCATTGGTGGGGTAACCCCTGTCGGTTACAGGACTGTACATTAATACCCATAATAGTGGATGATAATGTGGCTGTTACACCCTGGTGTAAGGGGTCTGGCAGCCACAGTGCTCTCACTCCCAGTCCCACCTGATGAGGTGCCTTGGAGTGGAGCTGCCCCACATCAGTTTGACACACTCTGTGCCCATATTGTTATGGGCTGGGCCATGGTGCTCTGTGTTTTGTTCTGAGCTTTCAGCAGTTCACTGAGTGTTTCCTCTGTGCTTTTGCACCTGCATGGTGCTGCCTGGGTTTGCAGGCTCTTCCCCTTGCTGGGACGAAGGCAAGGCTGCCAGCATGTTCCTCCCGTGCCTGTGTCTGGGCTGGGGCTGCAGCAGACCAAGCTGCTCCGAGCTTGGTCTGAGCAGGAGGGATGTCATTTTTCTGCAGTGGGCTCTGGCATCTTGGTGACCAGGGTCAGTGCTGCACCCTGTCACTGGGTCCCAAGAGCTTGAGATGGGGATGAGGCTGAAGGTGCTGAAGGCTCTGGTCACTCCCTCATGCTTCTGTAGTCCCTGATATGGCTGGGTAGGATCTTGTTGTGTAGAGAACCATGTCACTGTACATGACACTTCAGGGGACCTCAGCAGCTCCAGGTGGTAGAAGTAGGCGAGGTTCTTCGTTTTGTCTTCATCTCTCAGTTCTTTACAGTTTCTGCCTTGACCAATAAGCAGGTGTGCTGGGAGAACACTGGGTGATGTTGATAACCTGCCACCCAACACTTGTGCACAGCCTTAGCTGTTGCTCTTACTCTTTGGCAGCTACCTATTCTTCTGTACTGCCTTCCATGTCTGTGTCACACTTTCTGCTTTTCTTGTTTCAGAAGAACCCAGTGAAGATGTGGAAGTGCCCAATGAAACAGCTGGCGATGCTGAGGAACCTGCCAAGGAGCAAGAGAGTGGAGGGGACAAGGACCAGAGTAAATGGACAGGTATGATTCTGTGATTTAGCAGAGGTGGTGTTTGGTCCCTCATTTTCTTCAGATCCAGGAAGGGGAGGTGGAAAAAACAGTGGTCCACAAAAGCCTTTTTAGCTGACCACAACGTGGCAGTGTCAGCGTGACAGAAGTGTCATCCTCTGTGAAGGCTTTGGGTGTGGCTTCTTGACATACTCAGTAGTTGGAGTTGTGGTGGGTCAGGCTGGCCATGGGTGCTCAGGATGGGGCCGGGCAATGGGGATCAACAGCTGGGAGAGGAGTGGGGAGAAGGGGACGACCCCTCCTGCCAGCAGCCAGCACGTGGTTGGATTAAGCATATCATTTGATGATTCTATGCTTGTCCCACTCTGGAGAGGGCCACCCATCTTCCACCCTCATCTGGTCCTTGCTGCCCACTTCAGCCTGGGTCCAAAACCCGAGGTGCTGAAGGTGGCATTCATTTTCCTTGGCCCAGGACACAGCAGTTCTGGCTCCAGGTCCCGTTTGGTTGGCAGGCTCAGTGTTGGTCAGTGCAATGCCTCAGAAACCCACAGAAACCCTTCTTGCAGGCAGCCCTCTGCTGCTGCCTTCATGGTTGTCTCTTGGTGAGCCCCAGGCAAAGACACTTTGTCTTTCATAGTCTCCCCAAAATGGAACGTGGTATTTCACCTCGACAGTTAGGGTCTCAGCCCATCTCAGCCTCAGTCAGTGGAAGATGTGTCCCAGCTGGTGAAGAGAGCAAGCTGGGCCCTGTGGGCTGTTGAAGTTGGTGCTCTCAGTGTGGGCTGTACTCGCTGAGGTTGCTCTGTGTGTTCCTTCCCATCACATACTGATTCTTAACCCGGAAATGCAATTTGGCTTGGCTGAAGGTGGTTTTTAGTCTCAGTTCATTGTGTGGGATTGTGTGATGCTGAGCACAACCATTTTGTGAAGTGTCACAGACAGATGTAAGTATTGTTTATTGATTAAATCTCTTCAGGGGTAAATAGGGCTCTTTGCCCAAACCTGAAGCACTTAAAAAGGCTGATCTGTGTGCAAAGATTATATCTCAAAATATGTAAGGAAAAATGAGGAGCCTACTTTTTAAACCCTCTTCTGTCCAGAAACTCTGAATCTGGATGGTTTAATTTCTTCACCCTGCCAGTGAAATTCCTAACCCAGTGTTTGTGAGCCAAGGAGCAGATCAGAAATGAGACAGCTCCATGGGGTCTGCAAAGGGAGCTGTGTGGGGAAGACACAGAGCAGGCATGTGAGCCCATGGAGCGTGGGACCAGCCTTGTGCTAGCCAAGGTGTGTGTGATGGGCTGGTGCTGAGCTCAGGCTGCTTCCAAACATGTAACACCACCGCCCTGATCTTTAAAGCCAGATTGTGTTACCAATTGTTGCTGACTAGCCGGTGTGCAAAGTAGGCACCACACACCTTGCTCTTGTTTCTGCTCTTGTCCCTCGAGGAACATGACTGTGTTGACATTCCTCCTGGAGCTCAGACATGGGAAGGAACAGAAACTGGGTCAGGTTATACCTGACAGCCCCAGAAGAGAAGTGTGCAGGGACACGAAAACCCAGCGGAGCCGTGAGCAGGGAGGGGAGCAGGCAGTACCGGGAAGCTCTCCTTGGAGGAGGAGGAGGAGGAGGAGGCTGCTGACACAGAGCAGGAGGGGGACGCTGTGACCACAGTGTCATAAAGCTAAAGAACATGAGGCCTTCTTTGCATTTGCCCTCACTGAGCAGAGCAGCACAGCCCGTGTCAGCAGCAGCCTGGGGATAGCCTGTCCCCAGCTACCAGGGAACGGGCTGCAGAGCAGTGGGTGGTGCTGGACGTTGTCCCTGACCTGCTGCACTGTACCTGGGTGCTGGGACACAGTGCCTGGAGCATATCACACCTGCCAGCTGCTCTCTCTTGTGCTGTGCAGAGGAGAGAGGAGGTCAGCAAGGGACAGACACGGGGCTTGTCCCTGACGGAAGGAGTGGCTGGGGAACTGTACACCTGCCATCTCTGCCCCAGATTTTCCCGGGAATTGACCAAACAACTGTTTGTAAGTGCTGATGGGAAGATAATGAGATGAGGAACAGTCGACACAGATTTGTCAAGAACAAATCATGTCAACACGACCCAATTTCCCTTCATGTGAAGAAGGTCCTGTTTGGAGTCAGTGTCTCCTTGGGAAGGCTTTCGATGCCACTTTTCAGGACAGGCTGAAACGAAGCACAGACATAGCAGTGTATGACAATACTGTACCACTGATGGGTTTCATTAGTACTGGAAAGCTCTCCCTTCCTGAGATGGGGTGTTGGGGAGGCTGGGCGGAAATTTCAGAAAGCCCAAATATCAGGAACAACCCAGAACAGTGCAACATCAGGAGGAGAAAATGGAATGAACAGGATTATTTGACCCGAAAGAAGAGCAAAGAGGAGGACAAGATAAGTCTTGTGCATGAAATGCTTCTGAAAGGAAGGAAATTATTCATTCTCCATGTTGAGGATACAGACAACAAGACACAAAGGGCTTAAATTGAAGGGAGAAAGATCGATGTTAGATAACAAATTTTTAAAAGTCCTCCTGTACAGCCTGTGGCTTAAGCACTGGAGTGGGTTTTCTGGGAAGGTTCCTCAGAGGTCATTCACGAAAATTAGAGGAACTGCCATTGGGAATAAGGCAGGCTCAGTCTGTCCTGCTTTGGATGGACTGGCTGACCTTAGGAAAAGCCTCTGAGCCAGGTGTGAAGATGGAGATGGGAGCAGGAGAGGTGTGGGCTGAAAGCCAGTGATGGGGCATGTGAAAGGGGAGGGGGACAGACTTTTTTGCTGCTCACCACCTGCAGTTTGATCGTTATGTTCCTCCACAGTTTACTCCCCTTTGTGCTTCAGTTTCTTCACTGTGCATGGGGGATTTATTTCTTCCACTTTCTTAAAGGTTTGCAATATCTGTAACAAGACACTGAGTTCTTTGCCCATCTCCCTCCCCCAGCCCAGGGGTGAGTGTCTGCACCACAGTGGGTACAGTCCAGGTGCAACCTGTGCTGGGGTTAGTGTCAGCACCAAGGGGAAAACCTCTGTTCTCACTGTAAACTTGTCAAAGTGTCTCAACTGCAACATAAATGTATTGATTAATTCTTTGTATTTATTTTAAAATGCAAAAATGTGAAGCAGAAACTTTTGTGAAGCAAAAAAATTTTAGGTGATACTTTTCAATTGAATATACTTGGGGGAAACTCCATCCCATAGAAGAACTCATTGGATCTTGATTTTTACAGAAATCTCGTTGGTTTCTGGAAGGTTCTGGAAGATGGCAGTGCCTCCACACTGGAGCAGGGGGTTGCTGTGTGCCTGATGACTCAATGTTAGACATTATCTCGTCATGGCTAATGTGAGATTCACCACAAACAAACCAGCAAGGGGGAAAGGAATTGTGGCTGATCCCAATTCCATTTTTAAGGCAGGATGTAGATGATGGATACTCAGCTGAAGCCCTGCTCATTGCAGTACAAGGCCTCTCAGATTTGCAGTGGTGCTGGTTCATGTCTCTGATGCAGAACCCCATCACCAGCAGTGACCCAGCTACCAGAGGCTTCCTTAATGCACTGTCCGTTGGGTACATGGAGAATATCAGGGGTTTTTCCACAAAAACAAGAAACAAAGTCTACTTAAAATATAGATTGAAATGAAATCTTTCTGGAGGACTAGCCTGAAGGGCTTTTATTTTTGTNTGATGCTCACCTAACAGAGCAATTAGTGCAATGGACCGTCCCTGATTCGAATCCGTGGTAGATTGCTATTAAAGGAAGTATTAATGGGCTGCTGAGAGCTGGGAAATTGTTGCAGAAAAGTGTGTTTATGGAGTATGGTGCTGGCAGGCATGATTTCAATTGGATTTGACATGTTTAACATAAATGTATACTGCACAGCTCCTGCAGTTTATGAATAATTCCTACAGGCCGACTGCCTTTCTAATTACTGAAATTGAAAAAAACAGGTCAGGCACATCCTGACGGAAATCTATTCCTGCTCCTCCCCCCGGCTGCTTTTTGCTGCTTTTTTTAAATATCTGGCGTTTGTGGAGCACTTAATGGCCGAGATGTTCTGGGGGCCTGAGAGGCTGGGAGGAAGGGGATGAGGGGCACGATGGAGCCACTGAGCACTGGCGCCTGAGCGAAGGGACCCAGGGAGAGGGGATGGGAGAGAGGGACAGGGAGGTTGCCTGTAACTGTGTTTTTCCAAGGATATGTGAAGCACAAAAGGCTCCTGGGTGGCAGCTCCAGCCCAGAAACATGTCTGGGCTGAGTGGCTCCATGCAGCTGCTGGCTGAGCTCTGGGCATGCTGGGCATTGGAGGTGCTGCAGGAGCTGAAGTGGGCTGCAGGAGAGATCTGTGATGCCTAGCAAAGCCCCACTTCCAGGAGCCCCTGGTGCTGCTTGGCATCTCACAGAGGCATCTGCTGGGTGTTTTGTGTTCGTATGGAGCAAGGCAGGGAAGTCTGGTGGTGGCTGGAGCTTCTGGGTATGAATATTTAATAGTAATTCAGCTGTGGGTACTCGCTGCAGGTGGGAAGGTATGACACAGCATTAGAAAAACAAATTATTCAGCCATTTTGGGGGCTGTGAAGCAGCAGTGAGGATGGGTGCAGAGTGCACCGAGCATGGGGCATTTACCTGTCAGCTGAGTTACTGTCAAATACAGAGCTGAGGAACGCTGCAGAGCAACAGGTAGTGCACAGGCCTGATAGTGTGGCTACAGCAGCTGATTGGAATGGAAGTTCTTCAAGGAATGGGGAATTAAACAGACAGTGTTTGGGGAGGAAATGTTGGCTGTATGTTGCTGAGGAGGTGGCAGTGCTGCAGCAACTCTGGGTGCCCTGAGCCCTTCCCCAGCAGTCTGTGTGGGCTCTGGCCATTCCTGCATTGAGGCAGTTTCTGGAGAATGGATGAAACAGATAAACTAGCCCTGGATTTCAAGAGACACACAGGTGCTGTTAGGGCACAGGGGGCAGAAGCCTTGGGCATTGATGGCACAGGGCTGTGTGGCACAGTGGCACAGTAGCAGCTCCCACTGGTCCAAGGACTTGTGGAGCTGAGTGATGGCTCCAAGAACACACTGAGGTGACTTGAGGAAGGAGGCACCACCAAATACAGAATGCTATTTTGCATCAGGCAGTGAAAGCACAGTTCCCTGGTCTCGCCGAGAATTTCCCCAGGCCAGCGGCTGGACTTCATGGCAAGGAGTTTTTTGGAGGCTGGTGGTGTTTAAATCAATGGCAATAGCAGAAACCCCACTGTAAATTTCTAGGGCAAGTGGCAAGCTGGTTTACGGAATGCAGGGAGATGAGAACCTCTGGCTTACGGAAAGCAGCATGAATTAATAATCATTTAATTGGCTTTTCCATTATGTTGCTTGGTTGGGAGATGGAAGTTTAGATGAAGGGGCTGTCAGTGATACTTTAGCTAAAAGAATCTGATGGGTAGGAGGTGGGTGGTGACTTCCTTCCCACCAGGATGGAGAGCAGCAGTTTTGGGGATCCGTGCTGGCTTTGCCTCTGGAACCAGCAAAGGAAAGACCCCCACTTTAAAGGAAGTGCCTATCTCACCTCTGGAATATACCCAGGGAGGATCTCTCCTCCTCCTCTGAAAAGCAGAAGCTGCTGAGAAGAGCGAGATCAGTAGATCTCCAGAAGTGCAGTGGCAGCCCCGCCCCGTCGCAGTTGGCTTTAGGGGATATTTGTTGGGAAACACAGGTCTCCCTCTCAGTCAGTGAATCTGAACCAAATCCATTTAAAGAGTCAAAGTAATAACAATACTATCCCATATGCAGACGTACATCATACTTTAAAGCAAATTCCTTTTTCTGCCCTGCGAGGCCTGGGCCTGGAAGCAAGACACTGGCCATGGTCACTGCACAGGTAGTGTCTCCGTGTGCCCCAGTGTCACTCAGCCCTTCGAGGCCATGGCCTTCTGGACATTGTGAGCTCAGGACATTCTGTCCTGTCTTCTCTGCACAGACAGAAGGTCCCAGGCTATGCTAAGAGTTCTGCAGGCAGACGCCAAGCCATGTCCTCATTTCTCCTGGTAGCAGAGAGTTCTTAATTCCTCTGATCATCTCTGATGTGGACTGAATGTGTCATTTTGTGCATTTGACTGTTTATCAACAATAAACTTCAGTCTTGGTGTTAAAATTCCCAGCTGAGCTGTCAACTCAAAAACTGATACTTAAAATAAATATCCTATGTGCAACAAATCAGTTATTCTTGGGTCTGGACAATCATCAATAATTCTAGTTTTGAAGGATTAAGGTTATGGGGTTGGACGGAGTGATTTAATGAAATTGGACACTTAGGAGGTGGTACATTTTAATTACCTGTTCCTAATTCTAAGCAGGCTGCTTCACAGTAGAAAGGAGATGAGAAAATACCCTGCTGTGACTCTTGAGGTTGGAGCTGGCGTTCAGCAGCCTGGGGTAGCTGATGGTTGGGCTGAATTCAGTCACTGCATCCAGAAACACTCCACTGGTGAGCAGCTGGCAGTGGTCAGTGCCCAGTGCAGGGACACCGTGTGGACCAACAGGAGCTACAGTCACCACCTAGGGAGGTCTGAAGGGACCCGAGCCATGACTGTCACTGTCATCCCTGCCCAGTGCAGGTCTAGAGCAGGACTCGCATGGCTGTGCCAGACCACCCTGGCAGACCTGGGGTTTCCAGCTGCTCTTCCCAACACCCAGCAGCCTGATGGGGGCTGGCTTGTCAGTGTCCGAGGTCACACTGAGGACTGGACAGTGTCAGCAGTGATCAGGCTCCTGACGAGGGCCACTCACATCACACAGGGCTCGACAGGGCATTTTAAGGCAGGGTGGTCCTTCACCCACCACAGTGCTGGCTCTTGGTGGTGGTCTCTCCTCCCCAGACCCCCCAGGAGGGACTGTGTTCCTCAATGGAGGAGCAGCAGAGTGGTGCCATGTTCCCAATGCTCCAAGCACATTTATTATAGGAAGCAAGGAAGGTCAGCTCTGGCCCTGCAGACATCTTAAAGCAGATTTCCAATTCTGAACCTCAGGGAGCTGAGCAGAGCAACCCGTCGTTCTGTGAGGGCAGAGCAGGATCTGTGATGGTGTCCGTCAGTCAGCACTGACACTGCAAGCTCATTCCACCCCTGGTTTGGATGTTTTTGTGGAGTTGGCAGCACAGCCGAGTCCTGGGGTTTGTACCCCAGGTACAGCCAGGGCTGTACATGCACACGTGGAGGCTGCTGCCCAGCCAGGCGTGGAGCACCAGGCATGCAGCCAGCGCTGCTGTGGGGAACAAGATCACTTCCAAGCCCATTCGGTATGGACGAGCCTAGCAGGAGAAATTCAGCAGTCCCAGATCAAATCCTCTAATCCCTGCCTCCCTCTGGCAGTCCTGCTACCTGTTTGTAATACTTGTTTTCCCTCTCCCAGAACTTAGTTTGCCTCTATTCAGCTGAATGCAGAGATGGGGACTGGCAGGGAAGGTAGTTAGAAATGGGAATTGTATTCTCTGTTGTGATGCGGTACGTGTGGAAATACAGCTCGTGCCAGTGCACAGAAGAGTCTTTGGGAAGGAAGCAGTTTGCTTGGGATCTGACTCTTGATGGTATCGTCTGAAACAAGGAGCAGATACCAGCGGGTTCACAAGTTGAGTAGGAGAAAGGGGGAAGAGTATGGGGGACTGGCCTGAGAATGCTACAGCGCCTTGTTAATCGGCAGCTGATCCATCATATTAAATATCCAGCTGTCAGATATTACCTTTCAAGTGAAAATGAATAACTCCCATTAAGGGCAAAATGGGTTTGAAGTCGATTCGAGACAGATTAAAGTACCGTTATGAATGTGTGTTCAGGGAGGAGGAGACGGGGGCTGTGTATAATATACTTGTCCTTACAGTTTTTAAATAATAGATGTCCCACAAATTTATGTACTGAAGGCAGCCAGGGTTCGGGGGAGGAGAAAGGTCAGGGATGTGCTTCTCCCAGTGCCACAACTCGTGGAGTGTTTTGCTGTTGGCTTTAGGGCTCATTTGCATTTATCTGTTTGGCTGAATAAAATAGCCTTTTCTCAGCTTATCACAGTGGGAGTGTTTGGGTCCCCTTGGCTGGGTCCTGCCAAAATTGGGATTTTGGCAGGACCATGTGCTAGGAAGCACCAGATATGTGCATTCCTCTGGAGGCATGGGCTGAGCCAGCCAGAGCCGTCCCAGCAGCACCACTGCTGCCAGCACGGGTGCCATCAGTTGGGCTGACAGCCACAGCCACCAGCCCTCTCCAGGGCAAATGCATTTCAGAGTGTCTGTATGCAGAATGTCCTGGGTCAGCCCGGGGTGTGAGTTCTACCTTACCAAGTAAGTCCAGCTGCTCCTGGAGGTGACACATGGGCCTTCACCATCTGGCCAAGCATTTGTGTGTCCAATGCAGCCACAGGCCCAGAGTCTCCTGCACCTGGAGGTTGTAAGCATCCCCCAGAAATAGCTGAGGTCTTTCTGCTTCTGGCCACCAGTGACACAGTTCCTGTGCTGTGGGAGATCGGCAAGAGGGAACTGGTTTTGGCCTGGTGTGCATTGAGGACATAGGTCAGTCCTCAGATTCATCCTGCTCTGAGTCCTTAGGGTGTGTGTCAAGCATAAATGGAAGCCCTGTCATCGTCCGGCCTAGGCCTCTTTGGGGTGTCCTGATGTTAATGGCTTTGTGTTGCAGCACCAGCCAGCCAGCCAGAGAAGGAGCTGACAGAGCCTCCAGCATCCTCCAAGCGGATTTCGTTTCCCAGCAGCTCTGAGTCGCCTCTCTCCTTTAAGTGGTCGAAAACTTCAGAGGAGACAAAATCAGAGCAGGTAAGGCGGAAGAACCCATCTCTCTGTGCAGGTAATGTGTTTCCAATGTGCCAAAAGCAGAGAATAAAATGGGAGAAAGAGGATGAAAGGCAATAACTAGTGGTAGAAAGCATCAAATTATTGAAGCCTGGCTGTAAGAGAGGAAAGTAGCACCCGGAAGAGCTGTGTGATTCATTTGTCTGCTCTGCAGATGTACCAGTGTCCATATTGCAAGTACAGCAACACAGATGTGAACCGGCTGCGGGTGCACGCCATGACCCAGCACTCGGTGCAGCCCATGCTCCGCTGCCCTCTCTGCCAGGACATGCTGAACAACAAGATCCACCTGCAGCTGCACCTCACCCACCTGCACAGCGTGTCACCTGACTGTGTCGAGAAACTCATCATGACGGTAAGTGGCTGTGTAGGCAAGCATGGCTGCTGCCATCCCAGCATGTCCACTGCTGTCCTGGCCTGTCCACTGCCATCCCCACAAAGATGAGGAGCAGAGAGTTGCTGTGGTGGCAGCTCCTTCATCTGTCAGAGCTCTGCCCTCGAGGTTTGCTGCACCCTGGTATGTTGTGTCCCTGCTTGAGCCCTGTGAAGCTCAACTGTTGAATGATTTCACTGTGAAATCAGGATAAATACAATTTCCTTGACCTTATGAGGTCAGTGCATGGGATGGCAGCTTGTGCAAAAGCTTTGGGAAGATCCAGCAGCTGATGGGATATGTTGTCCCTGATGCTTCTTTGGTATAATACTCGGTGCAAGGTTGTGTCTACATTTAAGAACTTATCATCAAGTATATAAAATAAGTGTTTCTTTTGATTCCTGCCAGTTCTTTCTCTTTGTGTTTCTTTTTCTTGCACCCTGTTTCTGCTTGTTTTCTCCCTTCTTTGCCAGTCCTTGGCACTGGGAGTGAATAACACGGTGTTTGTTGTGACGCTGATGTTCTTTGCCAGCTCCCTCCTGTGACACCTTCCAAGCAAGCACATGCAACGTGACCTGGCTGCTCTCTTACAGTTTCCTTGTCTTGTCTTTCTGTCACTCTTCCTCTCTACAACTCTCTGAAAGAAGGTTGGAGCCAGGTGGGGTAGGTCTCTTCTCCCACAAAACAAGTGACAGGACAAGAGGACTAGCTGCAAGCTGCACCAGGAGAGGTTTAGATTGGATATTAGGGAAGATTTCTTCATGGAAGGGGTTGGAGAGCCCTGGCACAGGCTGCCTGCAGAAGCAGTCACCACTACAGATGGAGTCACCATCCTTGGAGGTGTTCAAAAATCATGTGAATGTGTCATTTGCGGACACAGTTCAGCCATGGTGGAGGTGTTGGGTTGATGGCTGGACTTGGAAGACGAAGGGTCTTTTCCACCTTTAATGATTCTGTGATTCCTTTTGTGACTCCTTCTTGAAGACAGGAGTGACAGAGTCACGGAATCACGAGTAGTCTTGGGAGGGACCACTGGAGCTGCTCCAGTCCAACCTCCCTCCTCAGGCAGGGTCCCTTGAGCATGTTGCTCAGGATTGTGTCCAGACAGCATTTGAGTATCTCCAGGAAAGGAGATTCTCTCTGGGCAGCCTGTTCCAGTTCCCACTCCATAAGTGCCTTTATGTTCTTATCTTCCTGCTTTGCATTACTAGCTGCCTGTCTCCTCAGGGCTTCTCAGGATGTAGCTCTGCCCTGCTGGCTGCCTGTGCACCTGGGTCACAGAGCTGTCCCATCCCACAGACCACGGCCTCTGTGACCTGCGTCCATTTCACTGGTGCTGCTCAAGTGTGTAAATACCTTCTGAGGGTTTAAATGGCCCTTGTTCACCTCTTAACTACCTACATTGGTGGCAGGTGTTTTGGCTTTCTAGGAGCAGTGAGCCGAAGCCAAGCCCCTTCCCTAGGCCAGTGGGCATAACCAGTTTGTTCAGGGTAGCTGTCATGCTGGTGTGGAGGGGTTTGTTTTGAGCCAGGCAGGGTGCCTGGGCAGGGTGTGTGGTCTGGAGCAGGAGTGTTGGGCTGGTCTGTCCTCAAGCACATCTGTGTCCTCCAGGATATGAGGGAATGGGAGGAGCTCAGGACACTCTGCAGATCAGGCACAGTCCCTTAGGTGAGCCCACTTGCTGTGCTGGAGTAGGGCCACAGGGCTCTGCAAGGATGGCAGAGACTGGCCCAGCCATGATGCTCTTCCTCATGCGTGTTCCTGGTTTTCCCACCTTTCTTCCCTTTGGCACCTAGAGACACGTGCGGGAGGGTTGCCTCTCCTCCTCCAGGTCTCACAGCACCGGGTGAAGAAGGTGCGTCTTTTTGTATTCTGTGACAATATTTTGAGACATCAGTATGGTTTGTGCAGAGCGTGGCGGCATGGGAGGGTCCTGACTTGGCTCATTCTCGTGAGGATCCATGTGGGTTTGACGGGTGTTAGCGCCGCGGCGAGGGAACCGCGGCCCCGTGACTGAGAGCCAGGTTGCTCTCGACGCAGCGTCTGCGCTCGGCGCTGGAGGAGGCTCCAGCTAATAACACCTTATCAGACGCCGCTCAGGAACCTGCAGTGTCTAATATGTCTGTTGCCAGGGTAACGGCTCCTGCTTGCGCTCAGCATCTCCAAGCTGCCTGGTCGTGCTCCCTCCTTCTCCTATCAGCGAGCAGCCGGGCTGGCTGTCCCATGGGACCCCCGTGTCCTCCCACTGGCCCCACCGCAGGGATAGGGGCTGGCGGGGCTGCCTGAGGAGCAGAGCACATGCTGTGCCCCTGTGCCCCACAGGGACAGAGGCTGGGGCTCACACTGTCCTCCCATCTCCTGCAGCTTCCCTTACGTGGGGCTGGTGGATGAACATAGCCAAGTTCTCTCTCTGTGGCATCTCGGCCTCTCTGAGCAAGGCCAGGACCTTTCCCTTCACAGCCCCTGCCTGGGCTGGACTCGCAGGGCCCGTATCGAGGGTGAAGTGCAGTTTGCCCGTGCAGGCGATTACAAGACTGATGGGCTGGAGCTGGGAGAGAGGACGGCTTCCCAGGAGTCTCTGGGAGTGGGAGCTCTCCCTCCTCCCACAGCCAGCCTTATCCTTCTACACATTTCTGTCTCGTCATCTCTGCTGTCAGCTTTCTCTTCCTCAGTTTAGGGCATCTTCCCAGTGTTCCAGTCATCTTTCCATCTTTTTCTTTTCTCACTTGCTCCAGCAGTCATTCCTGCCCATCCCTACCATCTCACTTCCCCCTCCTGCTATCTTTACATTTTTACCCTCTTTCCCATTGTCTTTTCTTATTGCTCTCTCCCTTCTGCTGTCACTCAATTTTTCTCTCTCCCTCCTTTTCGCCCCCTCCCTCTCCCCCCTTTCGCTCTCACTCTGTGTCTCATTCTCCATCTCGGATGAAGGTAATGAAAATAATCGGGCTTCATTAATTCTGAGCCCTGTGAGATGATAGCCATTTGGAGCCATGTTTGCCAATTAGATGGTCTAAATTAGAAGTGACCTTGGTATACTGCCATCACTTTGCCTCTCAGAGTCTAATGAAGCTTTTCACTCCAGCACCCTCTCTCTCTCTCTTTGTAATGGAAATTACCTCCTTTGTCTGGTGGGGAACCTTCCCTCCCGTCTGTAATTCCCCTGGTTTCATAGACATGGGGACAGTGATGTATCTCCTCAGACCTCTTCTAGAGGTTTTCTTTTCAGAGCCACATGATTTCAGCATTTTGGGGTATATTCAGGGGAACTGTCCTCTCATTTGGTGTCCATGGAAGTCAGCACAGGCAGGTGCAGTGTGAGAGGAGCTGGCTGCTGACACCAGCCAGGAGTATTTGTTTGGACATGTCAGCAATATGCAGGTGTTATATTGATGGGTGTTGGGCTCTGAGCCTCCAGCCCTGCACACAAGCAGCTCTGCAGCTGGATGTTAAAAATCCAGTAGATCCAGTGGTGGCCGGAGCCGTGCGTGCCACTGCTAGAGGTTGTCACCAGTGAGGAGTGGGCCCACTGGCTGTTCTGCAGAGGGGTGGCAGGTTTGTAGGTGTCAGGGTGTGTGCATACTGGTGGGGCAGGAAGGCAGGAGACCTGACCCATCAGCCCTCAGGTGCTCTGTAACAGTCATTGCCAGGCCACTCTGTCCATAGAAATGGCCACCCAAGTGGGGTGCACCTGCCTCTCCATGGATCTCATCATCATGAAGACATTTTATCTGCTGAAGGGATCTGAATTTCACCCAAAAGGTGGGGTTCTTGGAAGTAGAGAGGCTTGTCCAGCAACTTTCCATCCTTTAAGGACCTTCTGTGTGGTAACAAGAGGAGAACTTAGAGGGACCTTAGCCCCGTTAGCTGCAGGGGATGGTGCTCAGGCTGTGCACAGGGGTGGATCTGGGGTGACCAAGACACAGGTGCCATGCTGCAGTGAGCTTTGCTGGTGACTTGTGGGCCAGGAGATGGTAGCTGCAGCCACACGGGGGTGGGGTTTGGTGTTGGACAGAAAAGAACAGGCATGAACAGACGGGAAGGGAGGAGACAAACCACATTTGCTGAGCTCAGAGCTGAGCGTTGTGTTTTAGTAATGGCTCACACTGACTGACGTGTTGCTGTTGTGAAAGAGTGTTGGAGCCATTGAAACGGGTAGACAGGAGCTGAGGAGGGGGAGGGGTTGCCAAGCTGAGGAGGGATGCCAGGATGACACACCAGGTGTCTGCAGGTGAGGGGGAGGAGGAGAGCGTTTGACAGCCGCACGCACTAACACGGGCTGTGCTCCAGATGAACACGCTCCTTGCGATCCCCGGAGCAGGTACTGCCATGAAATACACCTGCACTACAAAATGCTGTACAGGTACTGTGTACATGAGCAGGTACTGCCATGAAATACACCTGCACTACAAAATGCTGTGTCACTGAGCGCCGCTCCTGTCGCACCTGCCAGGGAGCCGTGGGCCACTGCACCTTCCTGCCCCATCGTGCCCCCACTCTTGGTTTGTATGAAAAGCAGCCTCAGCATGCGAGGCGACTTCTGCAGTCCAAAGAAGTGAGATGTCCTCGGATGTTTTTGCAGTGTAAAAGGACAAACCCTTCAAAAAAGACAGTCTGGAATTCCCTGTCAGTGCAGAGTGATTTGGGATGTGCAGCTCATTTGCACTCGTATCTTTGCCACCTGCTCAGGGCTGGTCCATGGGGATGAAAGGACAGAGGGTCCTGCCCTGGATCGTGGCGTAAGAAAGGGACAGGAGTCCCCTGGATGGAGCCAGAGGACTAGAGTGAGTCCAGTTGCTGACCAGTGCCTTCTTTCCAGTAGTTTGATCCCCAAGGCCAGCCCACAGCTGCACCACCACAGTTCCCACATCCATACCCAGAATTTCTAGTTCCCTGCACTTTTTTCCAAGCTTTTTTTCTGTTTGCCTTTGGGAGTTTTGTGCCTGTAGCAATTTAATGTACCACAGCCTTTTTTTTTTTCTGCCTTTTTTTTTTTCCCCCCTTTTTTTCCTTTTTTTTTCCCCCTGTGGTGGAGGGAGGATGGAAGGAAGGGAAGGAATGGTGGCTGTGGAGATGCAGGTAGATAAAGGTAATTACTTAAACACATATAGGGCAGGACTTACAGGTTTGGAGCCCCAGATTAAGATGCAGAGGAGCATGTGAGGTTGATGATTATATTTCGGGGAGAGTTAATTGACGGAAGGTGAAGGCAGACAAAGAACCGCTGCTTACTGCCTTCTTGAATCCCAATCAGGAATTATGATTAAAGACGCGGCGAGACAACAGAGGCCTGATGAATTGGTGTCTTTTTTTTTCTTTTTTGCCGTCATTCACACTTGATTGACTTCAACCTTTCAAGTGCAAAAGTCTCTCTTTTCCATTATTATTCATAGCCATCTGAGTTTTTCTAATTAAAGTGTATGAAAACAATTACTGATCCGTCGTACTGAGCGTGGTGGTGGGGACGGCTGCCGTACTGTAATGCCTATGAAAAGCCACAGCTCTATAATGATGTGCAGCTGAGGTGTTAGATAATTTTATTCTTTTTCTACTCTGTTGGGGTTTTTTTTAATTTCTCGTGATTCATTTTTCATAATTCCTAAAGATCCTAGGAAAGCAGGCTCTTCCTGCTGCTAGAGCTGAGAGGGACGGTTTCTTCTTGTCTCCCTTTCTCAGTGTCCATGCTCACCCCCCTCCTCCAAGCCCAGCTACTGGAAATTACTCTGACCTTTCACGTCTACCAACCGACCACCCACAGCCATCAGATGCTTCTGTTCAGAGTAGAAGGTGGAATGAGTTTGGTGCATTCAGCTCCCTTCCTGGGATGTGTCAGTGGCCTTTTCTGCTGCTCCATGGGACCTGGCACTCACTGCCATGCAGTGGCTGGCCCAGGAAAGGGAGGGAGCTCTGTGTCCCTCACAGCTCAGGTCACAGCTCTGCAGCCACTTCTGTGCCACCATTTCATCCTGAGATTTTCCATGAGCTTCAGCTTCACCACAGGTGTGCTCCTATGTCCTGCAGTTCACTCAGAGCCTTGTGGTCCTTGGTTGTGCAGAAAGCCGGGTACATGGGATGCAGTGTCCACACACATTCTCTCTCTCCTGAAATCCAGGGTTCAGATGTCCTCTCCCTATCCAGCAGAAGGATGGAGAGGCTTGTTTTGCCTTACCACTGAATGGGAGTGTTTAGTTGTGCCTCACCTTCCCAGCAGTGGGAGGCTGGGAGCAGGAGCACCACAGGCATCGCCAGGAGCACCTGGTGAAAGGGGAACGCTCCCTGGGTGTCAGCAGGGTGGCATGGGCAGCTGTTCAAGGCTGTAGAGGAGTCTTTGCTTGCCGCAGGCACTGACCAGCGCTGGAAGCCCTGTGCTGGAAAACACAGGGATGGTGACAGTGACGCGGGTCTGTCTGTCCCGGTGCTGTGAGACAGCGTTCCAGCAGCGTGAGACATTGTCTCCAGACATTCAGAAGGACATTCATTGTCCTGCATCTGATGCCTGCCATGTGCAGGCTGCTGGTGAGATGGTTTGTGACCCGGTATATCCAAAGAAACAGTTTTTCAGAACAGGATGAGTGTGCACATTTGGCTCTTCCAAAGAGCCTCTCCAGCTGAGCCATGCAGATTCTCCAGCTCTGTAGAAGCAGTCGTGTCCCAGCACTGCACTGGTTTTGATGGTGCAGGATCTAGCCAAATACTTGAAGAGGTGCAAAGGGAATGCATCAGTCAGAGCAAGGAAAGGGTTACCAAAAGCTTTTTATTTCACAATTTGCTTTCTCTTTAGTCCTTTCTTATTCATCCTTTCCTTTGTCACCTCTCTCCTTATTTGTACTTTTCTTTCTCGTGCCCCTCCTTTCCCTGCATCGATACACTTTGAAAACAGTGCTGCAATGCTCCCTGGTTCAAGATTACAGTGTACTTTACTAGGTATGATTTAATTAGGGGCCTTATTATGTTTTCAGCAGCTTAAGGTGGGCCTTTCAACTTATCTACCTAATTGGTTGCACAAGAAGTTTCACAGCCCATGACAAAACATTGTCAGTGATCAAAGTCTGAATTCCACATAAAGGAAAAATATTAATAATAAGATTATTCTTCAAGTGTGCACTGCTAATTATGTCCAGAATGTAACTGTAGAAACACTTTTGACTGATTTGAGCTTTGTCTAATAAA
This sequence comes from Ploceus nigricollis, assembly GCA_013399945.1. Classification (NCBI taxonomy): domain Eukaryota; kingdom Metazoa; phylum Chordata; class Aves; order Passeriformes; family Ploceidae; genus Ploceus; species Ploceus nigricollis. Next base: position 60,223 of record VXBC01008789.1, on the reverse strand, counting down.
TACGAAGTCTTCAGTGAGCTGGGAAAAATGACGTCTCTGACTTCACAATACTGATGTCTAGTTTTATGACTGGAGATGTTTAAAATATTTCCTTGTGTTCTTCCTCTCCCTATGTCCTTTCCCCCTGTCTCCAGGTGACAACCCCTGAGGTGATGATGCCCAGCAGCATGTTCCTTCCAGCAGCTGCTCCAGACAAGGATGGGAACTCAGGCACAGAGGAGCGGGAGGGGAAACAGTCTGGTGAGTGCAGGTCAACGAGATCCACTGTCCCACCACTCCCCCAGCTCCATCACCTGGTCAGGGACCAGTTTCATTCCTGTTAATCCTCTCTTTGATAGGACCTAGACTCAAATACTATGTTCAGTTTGATGAGCCTTCTTTTTCGAAAATAGGTAGGACATCAAAAAGGAACAGGGAAGACAGAGGTGGCTGAATGGCTTTTGCTTGAAAGGGAGAGTTGAAGGTGATAAATGCACTAAGGGATGTGTGTGTGAATAATTTCCAGATACTCAAAGTGAGCAAGGAAGTAAATTGTGTAGGTTTATGCAATGGGCCATGATGAGGTTAATGGGCTGGTATTGAAACAAATGAATTAATATAGAGGAGAAATGTTAGAAATACTTGTCGTGTTGGAGATCAAAAATCACAGAGATTCAGGACTGAAAGGGGGTGTTGATCTACCATGGTGTGCTGGTGTAATTTTTGGCTTTGCTCTAATTCTGTTTTCACAGAGATCTCTGAGGATGTGGGGAAGACCCTTTTGTCATCGGACAGTGCAGAGCACAGCGGAGACCCCAAGCCCACTGCAGCTGATCCGAGCACTACCCGGGAGGACTCTGGCTTCCTGTGCTGGAAGAAGGGCTGCAGCCAGGTGTTCAAGAGCTCAGCAGCCCTGCAGACACACTTCAACGATGTCCATGCCAAGCGGCCTCAGCTGCCGGTCTCTGACCGCCACGTCTACAAGTACCGCTGCAACCAGTGCAGCCTGGCCTTCAAAACCATTGAGAAGCTGCAGCTCCATTCCCAGTACCATGTCATCCGGGCAGCCACCATGTGCTGCCTCTGCCAGCGCAGCTTCCGCACCTTCCAGGCCCTGAAGAAGCACCTGGAAACCAGCCACCTGGAGCTGAGTGAGGCTGACATTCAGCAGCTGTATGGTGGTCTCTTGGTCAACGGGGACCTCCTTGCTATGGGTGACCCCTCACTTGCTGAGGACCACACAATAATAGTCGAGGAAGATAAGGAAGAAGAGAGTGACCTGGAAGATAAGCAGAGCCCAACAGGCAGCGATTCAGGGTCAGTGCAAGAGGACTCTGGCTCAGAACCAAAAAGGGCCTTACCCTTCAGGAAGGGCCCTAACTTCACTATGGAGAAATTTCTAGATCCATCTCGCCCATACAAGTGCACAGTCTGCAAGGAGTCCTTCACGCAGAAGAACATTCTCCTGGTACATTACAATTCTGTTTCTCATCTGCATAAACTGAAACGAGCCCTCCAAGAGTCTGCCACTGGGCAACCTGAGCCTACCAGCAGCCCAGACAACAAACCTTTCAAGTGTAACACCTGCAACGTGGCCTACAGCCAGAGCTCAACTCTGGAGATCCACATGAGGTCTGTCCTGCACCAGACCAAGGCTCGCGCGGCCAAGCTGGAGGCGGCTGGCGGCAGCAGCAACGGAGCTGGCAACAGCAGCAGCAGCAGCAGCCTCTCCTTGGGCTCGTCCACACCGAGCCCTGTGAGTGCCAGCAACAGCAACGCTTTTGCAACCACCAGCACGAGCACTTCAGGCACCACTCCCATTCCCAGCCTACTCAACCAGGTCTCCAGTGACAATGTGGGAATTCCTCCCCTGGGTAACGCTGTAAGCACTAACATCTCCTCCCCTGCAGAGCCCAAAGAGGTGAACCGCAAGAAGCTGGCAGACATGATTGCATCCAGGCAGCAGCAGCAGCAACAGCAGCAGCAGCAGCAGCAGCAGCAACAAGCTCAAACCTTGGCACAGGCACAGGTCCAGGCCCACCTGCAGCAGGAGCTGCAGCAGCAAGCTGCTCTCCTGCAGTCCCAGCTCTTCAACCCAGCACTTTTGCCGCACTTTCCAATGACCACTGAGACCCTTCTGCAGCTGCAGCAGCAGCAGCATCTTCTGTTCCCATTCTACATCCCCAGTGCTGAGTTCCAGCTCAATCCAGAAGTCAGCTTGCCTGTCACTAGTGGTGCACTGACATTGACTGGGACGGGTCCAAGTTTGCTGGAGGACCTGAAGGCACAAGTTCAGCTCCCTCAGCAGAGCCATCCACAGCTCTTGCAGCAGCAGCAAGGTCAGCTGTCCTTGTCACAACCCCACTCCGTCCTATTACAGCAGAGCCAGCACCCAGAGAAGAAGAATAAATCTATAGTGAAGGAGAAAGATAAAGAAACCCCACGGGAAAGGGAAAGCGCAGAGAGGGGAGACAATAACGTAACACTGAAGGAGTCTCTTCCTGATAACTTAAAGCCCAAAGAGAAGAAGGACTTTGTGCCAGGCAGCAGTTCAGAGCCCTCCATACTGCCTCCACGGATTGCTTCCGATGCGAGGGGCAACGCCACCAAAGCCTTGCTGGAAAACTTTGGCTTTGAGCTCGTCATTCAGTACAATGAGAACAAGCAAAAGGGGCAGAAGAAAAATGGGAAGACAGAGCAAGGTGAGAACTTGGAAAAGCTGGAGTGCAACACATGCGGCAAGTTCTTTTCAAACATCCTCATCCTGAAGAGCCACCAAGAGCACGTTCACCAACATTACTTTCCCTTTAAGCAGTTGGAGAGATTTGCCAAACAATACAGAGAACACTACGACAAGCNCCTCTGTGCCGCTCACCCAGCTCTCCATGCCCATGGAGCTCCCCATCTTCTCACCACTCATGATGCAAACCATGCCCCTGCAGACATTACCAGCACAGCTGCCGCCTCAGCTGGGCCCCGTAGACCCCCTGCCCGCCGACTTGGCCCAGTTGTACCAGCATCAGCTCAACCCCAGCCTTCTCCAGCAACAGCAGAACAAGAGGCCACGCACACGGATCACCGATGACCAGCTCAGAGTCCTTCGGCAGTATTTTGACATTAACAATTCCCCAAGTGAGGAACAGATCAAAGAGATGGCAGACAAATCTGGATTGCCCCAGAAAGTGATCAAGCACTGGTTCAGAAATACCCTGTTCAAGGAGCGCCAACGCAACAAGGACTCCCCGTACAACTTCAGCAACCCTCCCATTACCAGTCTGGAAGAGCTGAAGATAGATTCACGGCCTCCTTCTCCAGAGCCTCAAAAGCAGGAGTACTGGGGAAGCAAGCGGTCCTCTCGGACACGTTTTACTGACTACCAACTCAGAGTCCTGCAAGACTTCTTCGATGCCAATGCTTACCCAAAGGATGATGAATTTGAGCAGCTTTCTAACTTGCTGAACCTCCCAACACGTGTTATAGTGGTGTGGTTTCAGAATGCCCGTCAGAAAGCTAGGAAAAACTATGAGAACCAGGGAGAAGGGAAAGACGGGGAGCGACGGGAGCTCACAAATGACAGGTACATTAGAACAAGCAACTTGAACTACCAGTGCAAAAAGTGCAGTCTGGTCTTTCAGCGCATTTTTGATCTCATTAAACACCAGAAAAAGCTTTGTTACAAAGATGAGGATGAGGATGGACAGGATGATAGCCAGAACGAAGACTCTATGGATGCAATAGAGCTCTTGACTCCAACCAGTTCCTCCTGCAGCACCCCGATGCCCTCACAAGCTTACAGCACACCTACATCTTCAGCCAATGCGACCTCCTCAGCTCTTCTGCAGCTCACGACAGAGGCAGACGATTCCTCCACCTTTAGTTCTAAAGCAGAAGCTACAGATGAGAAACCAAAGCAGTCTGAACCTCCAAGTACACAGCAAAACCAAACCCAAGAGAAGCAAGTGCAACCAAAGCAAGAGCCTCAGCAGCAACAGGACCAAGGAGAACAAAAGACAAGTTCAGCACACCAAAAGATTTCACAGTTATCCTCCCCCTCTTCGCTGCAACAGCCACCTCCTCCTCAGCCCCCTCAGTGCTCCTTGTCACAGTCAAGTCCAAGTCCGTCTCAGCTCTCACACCTCTCCCTCAAACCCATTCACACATCCACCCCTCAGCAGCTGGCAAACCTACCTCCTCAGCTAATCCCATACCAGTGTGACCAGTGTAAACTGGCATTTCCTTCCTTTGAGCATTGGCAAGAGCATCAGCAGCTCCATTTCCTGAGTGCACAGAACCAGTTTATCCACCCCCCATTCCTGGACAGAACACTGGATATGCCATTCATGCTTTTTGATCCCAGTAATCCACTACTGGCAAGCCAGCTGCTGTCTGGAACGTTACCCCAGATTCCAGCAAGCTCAGCCACCTCACCATCGACTCCAACATCCACCATGAACACGCTGAAGAGAAAGCTGGAGGAAAAGGCCAGTGCAAGCCCTGGAGAGAATGACAGTGGGACCGGGGGAGAAGAACCCCAAAGGGATAAGCGTCTAAGGACAACCATTACCCCTGAGCAGCTGGAAATCCTGTACCAGAAGTACTTGCTCGACTCCAACCCCACACGGAAGATGCTGGATCACATTGCACATGAAGTGGGCTTGAAGAAGCGCGTGGTACAGGTTTGGTTCCAGAACACGCGTGCGCGAGAGAGGAAGGGGCAGTTCAGAGCTGTGGGGCCTGCCCAAGCCCACAGACGGTGTCCCTTCTGCCGAGCTCTCTTTAAAGCAAAGACAGCTCTGGAAGCTCATATCCGATCCCGTCACTGGCACGAGGCCAAGCGAGCTGGGTACAACCTGACGCTGTCTGCTATGCTTCTAGACTGCGACGGGGGGCTCCAGATGAAAGGAGACATCTTTGATGGAGCCAGCTTTTCCCACATGCCACCAACTAGCAGCGACGGACAGAGCGTTCCCCTCTCCCCGGTGAACAAGAGTATGGAACTGTCACCTAGAACCCTGCTGAGTCCATCTTCTATTAAGGTGGAAGGGGTTGAAGACTTTGAGAGTCCCTCCATGTCCTCAGTCAATTTGAACTTTGACCAGACAAAGCTGGACAATGATGACTGCTCTTCTGTCAATACTGCAATCACAGACACTACCACAGGAGACGAAGGGAACGCGGACAACGATAGTGCAACAGGGATTGCAACGGAAACCAAATCCACATCAGGACCCAGCGAAGGTCTGACTAAAGCAGCCATGATAGCAATGTCTGAATATGAAGATCGTCTGTCTTCTGGCTTGGTCAGCCCAGCTCCCAGCTTCTACAGCAAAGAGTACGACAATGAAGGTACCGTGGACTATAGTGAAACCTCCAGCCTTGCAGACCCCTGCTCACCCAGCCCTGGTGCAAGTGGTTCAGCCAGCAAGTCTGGTGAAAGCGGGGACCGGCCTGGGCAGAAACGCTTTCGCACTCAGATGACTAATCTCCAGCTCAAGGTTCTTAAGTCATGCTTTAATGACTACAGGACACCAACCATGCTGGAGTGTGAGGTCCTGGGCAATGACATTGGACTGCCAAAGAGAGTTGTTCAGGTCTGGTTCCAGAATGCGAGGGCAAAAGAGAAGAAGTCAAAACTCAGCATGGCCAAGCATTTTGGTATAAACCAAACAAGTTACGAGGGACCCAAAACAGAGTGCACTTTGTGTGGCATCAAGTACAGCGCTCGGCTGTCTGTACGTGACCATATCTTCTCTCAACAGCATATCTCCAAAGTTAAAGAAACCATTGGAAGTCAGTTGGATAAGGAAAAGGAGTATTTTGACCCAGCTACTGTACGTCAGTTGATGGCTCAGCAGGAGCTGGACCGAATCAAAAAAGCCAACGAGGTTCTTGGTCTGGCAGCTCAACAGCAAGGCATGTTTGACAACACGCCCCTGCAAGCTCTGAACCTTCCTGCTGCGTACCCAGCGCTACAGGGCATCCCTCCAGTCTTGCTCCCAGGCCTCAACAGCCCATCCTTACCCGGCTTCACTCCATCCAACACAGGTGGGTACAGGTGTTACCCTGCTTAGGCACACCTTCACTTGGCACATGCCTAGCACAAGGAGCTGTTCCCTCGAGAATGACTGATAACAGGATTCTTGGCCTGTTAGTTCAGTGTGTTGACTTCATAGCAAAAAAGCAGTAGGTATTTTATCTAATTCCTGAACTCAGGAAGTTTTATAGCAAAGTCTGAAGTAGAGCAACATCTAGACATGCTGCATATCCCTGTGTAGAAATCCTGAACTCCTTCAAGGAAGTGGAATATAGAAAATTTATTCAATAGAACAGAAGGATTAATGTGCTGAATACACTGTTCATTATTCCTTTTGACATTCAGTTTATGTGATGCCATCCCAAGCATTCAAAAATCCAAACTGTTTCTAGGGAAAGGTGTGTTGTTGTGCATGGTAGCACTGGTGACAGATGCCCAGAGCATCTTTATGTGTCCCTGAGGTGACCTCTGGGACAAATCCCAATGCAGCTGAGGATCAGTTTTGAGTAATGGCTGGGTATGACCTGAAAGCACATCCTCAACAAAAAATGGTGTAGCTGTGGGACAAATCTAATTTGTATTTTAAGAAGATTTTTCTTAACAATGCTACATAAAAATGAAATTTGTCATAATTCTTTGGGTGGCCTAATCTCAGATACTGGACTTCATCTTTTGAGAATGCTTCTTTCCTTTGTACCTCGTGGATAGGTGGAACGTCTAAGCCATGTAGCAAACACTGGCAGTGGAAAGTGCAGCTCAGTGACCAGCAGTGACCTTAAAAAATGTGATCCAAAGGCCTTGTTTCATTATGTGTCTGAAGGGCCCCTGCACATGCGAGGGGTTTTCCATGTCACCCTTCTCACCACAGATCTTGTTTCAGAGCACTTGGCCAGAAGCATCTCCTTGGCAAATCATATCCTCACCCTGTTGCAGGTTGCTCTGCTGCACTGTTTGCTTAGTGCCCCAAGTTCATAACAAAAACTAAAATTACTTTTTTGCACTTCAGTCCATATTGTTGCTTTTATTTTTCTCCAAAGCCCAGGATGTGTCTTGGGGAGACAGGACTGCATCTGATGAATCTTAAATGCTGTCAGTGACTGCCTAGACAGGACTGAACTGTTTAGAAAGTCAAACAGTCTGTTTGTGGCCTTTAGATAAAGCTCCAAAGGTCAGGCCACGGCAGCTCCGGGCCTGTCAGAGCAGATAAGGCCATGCATCCAGGAACACTGTGAATTACCTCCTGCTCCTTCACTTGAACCTCTCAGGGATGTTCAGCTGGGAAACATCCATTTCAGTGGTGTCCACATATAGCATGCCCTTATCCGAGATCTCCAGAGCCACTGCGTGGAGCCTCATTCCATACCTGTCCTGTCGTCACAAATCATTCTTGTCCCAGCACCCCATCAGGAGCAGACACAGGTTTCAGAAGGGTTTGGGTCAGCCATGGCTGAACCCTCCCAGCTGCAGCCACCCTCCTTGAGGCCCTCCTGCAGCTCCTTGGCAGCACAACCTAAAATAAAAGTCCCCATGCCTCCACGGCTGGTCCCAGGTGCCGCCACTGTTCCTGCCCAGGCTGGTGGCCCCTGCTGCAGTGGTGGGACTCTTTGTTACAGACTGGTCAGGTTTTGCTCAGGTTCCTGCTCAGGAGCTGGGGAATGTACAGGGTTGTGCCAGCAGGATATTGGAACTTTATTCTGGGTTTTTTTTTCCCAAATGGCATCACAGGAGTTGCCAAGCAAAACATTCCTCTTCAGGAGCATATTTGAAGCTGCAGCAGCCACGACTAATGGAGGTGACTCCAGGAGCCACACTCCTCTCGCTCCCAGCCACTGTGAGAGCAGAAATTGGCACCAGGAACAGTGTTGTTAGTGGCTATTCCTCTTGCTGGGAAGAAGGACAAGCTTCACATTCCACCATTAATCTATCTCCTTAATGGGGAAGCATCACTACACTTTTAATTCCATCCAAAACACGATGCTTATGCCCAGGGGAGATGTCTGAACACCACATAAACTCTGGAATTGCTCAGAAGCTGAGCATCCAGAGCCCCTGGCATTAGAGGGAAGGATGGATGGACGGGAGGG
>VXBC01008789.1:32686-52069 GCA_013399945.1 Ploceus nigricollis | reverse complement strand
GGAGGGATGGAAGGATGGAAGGAAGGATGGAAGGAAGGAAGGAAGGAAGGAAGGGAGGGAGTTGCTTCAGAGGTTTGTGGATTCATGAACATCAGTTTAATAAGGACAAAATAAATTAGGTTTAGCCTGTTCAGTTTCCAGTTGCCATGACCGGGGCTTCCCAATCTGTGAAGATTTCTACAAGATGAGCAGTGTTGAGCATTCTCACCCTTTGGCACCATCCTGCTACTGGAGTCCTTTGGCCCAAGGACCTGTTAGAGCAGATGCTGACACGAGTGTTAATCATTTGGGAATTTCAGAGGAGTCAGGAAAACATCAGCTGTGCTGAGCCCCCTGGGTGCTGGTGGGTGTCCCCATCACCCATCATGCGGTCAGTGCCACTGGGCAGTGGGGGCTGAGGAGGCATGTCCCCACCGTGTGGGGCCTGTGGAGTGGGACAGGAGCCATTTTCCAGAGGGAGTGGCAGCAGGGATGGGCTCTCTGACCTGTGCTGCAGCAACACATCAGCTCGGGCTGGTGGCTGCCCTCATACAGAGGAGATGGAGGCTCCCGGTTGGGGGTGGACTGGGGTCACCCTCCTCATACTTTTTGCCTGCCCAGCACAAAGTGACTTTTCTCCTCTCTCTCTTCCTCTTGCAGCTTTAACTTCTCCCAAACCCAACCTGATGGGCCTGCCCAGCACAAGCGTCCCTTCACCCGGCCTCCCCACCTCTGGATTACCAAATAAACAGCCCCCGGCCGCACTGAGCTCACCCACCCCAGCACAAGCCACGGCGGCCGTGGCCCCGCAGCAGCCGCCAGCTACGACCCCGCAGCCGCAGCCGCAGCAGCCACCCCCCACACAGCGCAAGGAGAAGGAGAACGAGAAGGCAAAAGAGAAGGAGAAGGCACCCAAGGGGAAGGGGGACACCCTGCCAGGGCCCAAGAAGGAAAAGGGGGAGGCACCGGCAGGCACCCTGGCGGCCCCGCTGCCCACCATGGAGTACGCGGTGGAGCCTGCCCAGCTCCAGGCGCTGCAGGCCGCCCTGAATTCGGACCCCACCACCTTGCTGACGAGCCAGTTCCTTCCTTACTTCGTCCCCGGCTTTTCCCCCTACTACGCCCCACAGATCCCTGGCGCCCTGCAGAGCGGGTACCTGCAGCCCATGTATGGGATGGAGGGGCTGTTCCCCTACAGCCCTGCACTGTCACAGGCGCTGCTGGGGCTGTCTCCTGGCTCACTGCTGCAGCAGTACCAGCAATACCAGCAGAGTCTGCAGGAGGCATTGCAGCAGCAGCAGCGACAGCAGCAGCAGCAACAGCAGCAGCAGCAGCAGCAACAGCAGCAGCAGCAGCAGCAGAAACCGCAGCAGCCCAAAGGAAGCCAAACCCCCGTCCCCACGGGGGCTGCCACCCCGGACAAAGACCCTGCCAAAGAACCCCCCAAGCAAGAAGAGCAGAAGAACGCACCCCGTGAGGTGTCCCCCCTCCTGCCCAAACCCCAAGAAGAGCCTGAAGCGGAAGGCAAGGGCGCGGACTCGCTCTGCGACCCTTTCATTGTCCCAAAGGTGCAGTACAAGCTGGTCTGCCGCAAGTGCCAGGCGTGCTTCGGCGACCAGGAGGCGGCCAGCGACCACCTGAAGTCCCTCTGCTTCTTCGGCCAGTCTGTGGCGAACCTGCATGAGATGGTGCTTCACGTGCCCACGGGCAGCGGCCAGGGCAGCGGCTCGTACCAGTGCGTGGCGTGCGAGAGCACGGTGTGTGGGGACGAAGCCCTCAGTCAGCATCTCGAGTCAGCCCCGCACAAACATCGAACAATCACAAGAGCAGCAAGAAACGCCAAAGAGCACCCCAGTCTATTACCTCACTCTGNCCCGGCGGAGGGGCCCCAGGACCCCGGCTGCCCTAAGGACAGTGGTCTAGCTAGCATAGGAATGGACACCTTCAGATTGTAAGCTTTGAAGATGAACAATGAAAATGAATTTAAATAAAAAAAGTTAATAACAAACCAATTTCAAAAATAGACTAACTGCAATTCCAAAGCTTCNCAGCCGCCGCCGCCGCCTTTCCCTCCTCTCTCCTCATCTTCAACGGTTACCTCAAGTTCATGCAGCACCTCAGGGGTTCAGCCCTCGATGCCAACAGACGACTATTCGGAGGAGTCTGACACGGANTGGTCTGGGAGACGAAGGCCGTGCTGCCTCCTCGCGCCTGCGGAGCTCACCCCTGTACATTGCCCCGTCTGATCCCCCGTTGATAGCACAGCAGAGCCCGGCAGCGCTGTATGGGAAAGCAGCCCACCTGGAGACAGTTTTAAATTTCTTGCTATCTTAGCATTCAGATACCAATGGCTTGCTAAAAGAAAAAAGAAATGTAATGTCTTTTTATTCTCAGGTCAATCGCTCACACTTTGTTNNGTTTGTTTTGGGGCTTTTGTTTTGGTTTGGTTTTGTTCCAGAAAAGGATTTTTTTGTTGTTGTTGTTTTTTGGTTTTTGGGGGGGGTTTTTGTTAATTTAAAATGGGCAGAAAGTATTCAAGAGAAAAACAATGTGAACTGCTTTAGCTTTTCGGGGATTTTAAGGGTAGATTTTCTGCTGAAGCCAATTCCAAGGGGAAAAGTTAAGCACTCCCACTTTTCAGAAAAAAAAAACAAAAAAACCACAACAAAGAGTGTTGAGGACTTGGAGCTTAAAAAAATAAGTTTTAAAACAACTGACTTTCTGTATTTATGATAGATATGACCATTTTTGGTGTTGAGTAGATTGTTGCATTGGAAATGAACTGAAGCAGTATGGTAGATTTAAAAGAAAAAACCCTTTTGTGTACATTTAGCTTTTGTATGGTCCAGCTGACGGCTTCTCATTTGATGTTGTCTTGTTCATTCCTAGACAGATAGATTGCGATCCATCGACTCGCCTGAGCTTTTCTCCCCTTTGTACCTTTATCCCCGTCCCCATCCTGTAATCTTCCACTTATGGTCACTACCTTCATTTCTTAGAGGGTGGTTGCATAATTATTTTATAAAAACTAAAGAAAGAAGTTCAAAGGGTTTTGGGGGTCAGTAGGATCCCTTGCAGAATATTTTTTGTTGGGGGTTTGAAACTTTTTAAGGCATATACATGCGATTTACCTATGTCTGTTACCCTTGTGCACTTATTTTATTCTCATTTTCCATTTCTCTTTTTTTCTTCTCTTTTTCTTCCCCTATTCCTTTACTCATTTTGTAAATGCTTCAAAGACTCTGTTCCTGACCTCTGAGCATCGGTTCTGTTTGTGTAATTAGGCTGCACTCTGTTCGTTCTTTTGAAAAAGAAAAAAAAAAGGTTTTGTTACATTTTTTTCTCTAAAGAAAATTCATGCTTTAAATAAAATCCAAAGACATACCCTTCACCACTGGTGCAGAATGAGCAAAAAGGATTCTTTTTACTTGAGAATTTGTTTCTGATTTAAACAAACAAGTCTAAGTTTAAATAAAGAATAAAAAAACGTACCCAGGTTGTTATCTGTGCTTCTTCTGCAAGCAGAGAGACAACTCTTAGTGAGCACCCAGTGCACCCCAGGCAGGTTTCTCTTTCCAAGATCTCTCCGTTGGCAGCACCAGGTGCCAGGCTCAGGGAGGCCCGGAGCCCCCCGGCCCCCCCAGCCCGCATGCACCTCAACTGGCCCAGACTTTGAAAGGAAAACTTTATGCTGCTAAAATGTAGATTTTGGAGACGTAGATACTTTGCTGTTCCCTTCCATAACCAAATGCCAACAGAAACAACCTCTTTCCACCATGTTTCCTCTGCCCGAAAGCACGAGAGCCTTCTGCCCATCATCATCCTCCTCCTGCTTCAAAAGGGAACTTCGAAGACTGTGAACGCAGGTTCCTCCCGCTGCTCCGGCTGCTCCTCCCCGGGCCGAAGCCACTCGCCACCTCCGTGAGAGACTGGAGCATCTGAGTGCGGGTTCGGTTTCTAGCGGGACGCTTATATTTTTATGGAGTTTTGGTTTTAGTTTGACGAAAGACTAGATCCTGAACTGTTGTACATATTTCTGACTAGGCTAATGCACAGTGCAAATTCCTTTTTTAATTGTTTTTTAAGTAGTTGATACTAAAGCGCAAACCACCGGATGTTCCTCCCGGGACCCAGCTGTAGCATAAGGTGTCAAAAACAGAACCACGTACCCATGGAGCGTTTGCTGTTTTAACAAACTGTTTTCTTTAACAGAAGTTCTTGTATTTCTCCCTGTGTTTGAGATGAACATTTTTTAAATTCTAAAGTTGTACAGTTTTTTTTTCCATTATTTTATCTTGTTTGTAATTCTATGAAATATATATATATATATTTTTTGCCATTTAACTGTTGTTTGTTACTCTGTCTGTATCATATAGAAATTTTTTTGTTTTGTTTTGTTTCGGATTCTCTCTGTGATGCCAGTTCTCAGTTTAACACAAGCTTTATCTGTCCAATTCTGCAAGGTCTCTTTTGCAAATCCTTTTCTTATGTCTTGTTTTGTTTTGTTTTTTTAATTATATTGCTTGGTCATAGTGCAATTTCTCTCTCCTCCTTCCCCCTCCTCCTTCCCACCCACTAAAAGGTTTTATAAATTCATTTCCTTGTATTTTTTCTAAATGTTTCTAGAGACTCTTTCAGTGCGAGGTTGCCTCCTCCTCCTCCTCTTGCAGTCCGGCTGTGCGGGGCCGGTGCGGGGACCCCAGCGCCAGCCTCGCGCCACCCCCAGCCCACGCGTGGCCTTTCCAGCAAGCGGCAGAGCAGGGCCAGGCTGGGCACGAGGAAAACACTTCAAACTTAGCATTAAGCGGGTTTCTGTTTTATTTTTAATAAAAAGCTTTTTTAAGTGGTGAAGATGGCCAAAGTTTCATACAATTGAGAATAAAGAGAAGCATTAGGGGTGTGTGGGGCCACCTGGGGCTGGTGGGGGACAGGGTGGGTGGACACAGCCAGCACGCTCACCAAAATATATTTTGCTTTAAAAAAAAAAAAATAAAAGCTTTTAAATAGAAGCAGAAGTTGGGTTGGTTGGTTGGTTGGTCGGTTGGTTGGTCAGTCGGTCGGTCACTTGATTGTTGGTTGGTCGGTTGGTTGGCGCTGATACTGCCCACTGTGAAACAAAACTTTGACTATTTTTTTGTTTTTATTTGGGGGGGGGCGAGTTTCGGTAGAACAGAAAGCATAAATGAGGTGAAGAGGGTTATGAACAGCCTTTGCAATGTACAAAAACTAGAGCAAGTGAAACCAAAAATGATGTTCTTGGTGTTTTTCTATACTGTAGTCTTGTTAGCTTTTTTGTTACTGTAACAATGCTGATCTCGAACTGTACCAAAATACATGAGACTGACAGAAACAAACCACATGGAACTTTCAAAACTTTAAAAAACTTGTCACAAAAGACTTTGTTGTCATAGTTGAGTTGACTGTAGATGGTAATTGAATATACTCCTTTGGAACTATTTCATCACGTATGTTTCCTGCTCATTGTGATACATTAAAAAAAATGAGCAAAAGCTCTAGTCTCAATGTCCCGCGTGTGCGGTACTGGGTCTGTGTTGGGTGGGTGTGTGCCACGTGGCGTGGTGTGGCATGGCATGGTATGGCTCAGCAGGGCACATGCACTGCCCAGCGTTGGCCACCCGTCGCAGGTGGGCACTGCCACAGAGCCACGTGCCCGCACACACGTGTCCCCGTGCACTGCTGGCGTGCCCGCGCCAGCACACGCACATCCTGCCCCTGCCATCAGGGCCACAGTGCCTGGGCTGATGCTGTGAATTCCCCTTCCAGTGGAAGCAATGAGCCAAGCAGCACCGTCTGTACTGCAGCTTTGGGATGCTCTGTGTGTGAAAAAGACATTAAAAGTGCATTTAATTTTATTAAATGACTGCAAAAGGATTCTGGGCATGGTTCTGTAATGAATGGTTCAAGGGAGAGTGCAATGCCTTGATGGTCCATCCTGAAACCTGTGAACCAAAAAAATCACATCTATTTCTGCTGATAAATCAAAAGGAGATGCAGGTAAGTAGGTAAGTGGCAACTCATTGCACTCCCTGTGCAGCAAGGAGGGAACCCAGAGGAACTGCTGAGTGTTCAGTACACAATTCTCTTGCCAAAAATTGCCCCTTGCAGCAGAAGAGGCTTGAAATCCACAAACAGGGACCACATCCAAAAGGAGTCACAGGGGCCACAGCTCATCTCTAATTTATAACTACAGTGATAAATAATTTACACCCACCACTGCAGGTGGGGCAAGCATCTGCTAGTATGGGTGTCCTTGGTGCAGTTGCCAGGACAGTGAGGGGCTTCCTTCCCCTCCACGGGACAAGGGCTGAGCTCCGTGGTCTCCAGCGGAGCAGAGGGCACAGGGAGGAAATCCAACAGCTCCCAGGGGTGTGGAGCATTCCTTGGTTAACACTTATACTGACTGACCTGGGCTCCACAGGCCCTGAATTACAAAGTAAAGTGTGTCAAAATCACCAAGCTCCCCATGATTCCGGATGCTGTGGCGTAGCTGCCCCATGGGCACCCAGGGTGCACCTGGACACACACTGCAGCTCAGGACTCTTAAAACTCTCTTCTGGCCAGGCTGCCCGGTCCTGTCCCTGGCTTGGGCACTGTTCCTCTGGCATGAGCCTAAACAGACGAGGATCTGGACTGTCTCTCAGCTGGCTGGGGTTTTATCAATAGGAAAACTCCATCCTGCCTTTTTAACAGGCAGACAGGACTGCGGCAGTGACAGGGTCACCAGTGTGACCCTCCTGCTTCTGGTGTTTGCACTGCGCTGCATTAACATCTCTCCCGTTCCTAGACCAGCCACTTTGTAAGTTTATTATATAACATTGCTATTTATTCTTGGGTTGAATTCCACTGTAAAACAGCCACGCTTGAGGAAGTGCCTCGTTATGTTCAGGAAGGTGTAAATGGCCTCGACTAGCTGCGCAAGCTGCAAACTAAAAACCTCTGCACAGCATCCTGCACAGAGCAGCCCATCCGTGGGAATTGTGCAAACCTCTGACAGGAATAAAAAGGTTTTTCCATGCTGCGATTCTGGTAAGAGAAGGCTGGGAGTGATTTTTAATGACCTTTCATTGCCATCATCTCAAAGAGATTCAGCTCTCACTAGTGCACTCTTAACAGGCCAAAAAATGCATACTTATACAACCATAGCAGGACCTGCCTGGCCGATGGGTTTGGAGCTGCATTTCCAGCTGGAGGGACCCAGCAGACCCCCGGGAACTCATCCCAGGCACAGCGCGGCGGCTGCAGCCACACCACCCCTGTGGCCAGGCCCCCGCTGACCCTGGCAGGGTCCCACGCCCACGCCTTGGCTGAAGGACACTGGAAGGCTGCTGAGATGTCCTTAGCACTGTTGGATGTGCTGGAAATTGCCACCAGGCCGGGCTGTGCCAGCAGCGGGGAAGGGTTAACTCCATGAGTGCTTAAACTCCAGTGTGGAGCTGGTTCTCTGTTCCAAGCTCGTTAACAAGGTACACCTGATGATCTAAAGCACTAGAGAGTCATTTTAATTAACGCTCTGCCAGAGGGGATGTGGTGAAGACACTGATTTCACTCCAATGACTTTCTATTTTGGTGTTTTGCGGAATCAGTGTGTTAGTCCCTGGGCTGATGTCAGCTAATCCAGCCGCTGCTGCATGGGCACAGCCACTGCTCGGCTCCCTGGGGCAGGTCAGTACTGAACTGCTGGCACCTTCCACAAGTCGAGGTCACGAGCCCTTGGCCAGGTTATGTGGGGCTGGCTCTGGTGGCTTGTCCCCAGCAGGACTCAGCTGTCACCCCAAGCTACCAGCAGGGCACAGGTGGCAGCAGGACGGCAGCACCACAGAAACAAGAGACAGCCATGCAGTCACGGGGCCCCTTCCACACAGGGCCACAGGGCAGGGGGCACCTGGCTGTGCCCACTGTCCCATCCCAAGGGATGGCACCTGCCTGAGCTGGGAAGGAGCCACAGCCAAAGGATCTCCAGGTCTCCCACAGCCTCTGCGGTGATAGAGGAGAGACTTCACACTGCCCCAGAGAGCAGACAGCGGTACCTATAAATGGTATTGTGCTCTCGGTTAGATGGGAGCATGATGTTACTTAATTAATGTTTTAATACCCTAGGCATCTTCTGTGCCGTATAATTCATATCGATTCGGCTGTGAGCATGTTCTGTTAAAAAGACTCTCTTTCCTAAGCAAACTTTCAATTATATTGAATTGTCACAGCAAAAAAGGGTCTTTTCTCAGCATGGGGGAGGGGGTTCTCAGCCAAACGCCTGCTGGCCAGGCTGGGTACACACCTGCACACACAGAGGCATGCACATGCACACGCGTGCATGGGCACAGGGCCCACCCCCTCCTGTCCCAGTGCTTCCCCCCCCCCCGAGCCACTGGTGCCACCCCAGCACAGCTTGTGGCTTCAGCAGTGGGTCAGTGGGGCTGGCCCCTACCACAGCCGAGGCACAGAGCTGGGCACACTGGGAGGGGGAGGAAAGTCAGTGCCAAATCAGAATTGTCAGAAAATTATCATCAGGGCAGAGAGAAGGCAAAGCCTCTTTTCCCCCCACAGTCAGGCTGATGTGTGTGGGGAACGCTCAGTGTTGTGGCAGAGCAGTGACAGTTCTTTTTTAAGCAGCAATTCGGTGTTCATTGTGTGACATCGTGTCCCTCCTGCTCCAGCAGCACCATGATCAGCGCACACAGCGGGGGAGAGGGACACGGGACATGACCAGCCCTGCCACGTGTCCCTCGGCCCTGCCACGCCCCAGTGAGCTGGAAGGGGTTCCCCTGTGTGCCCATGGTCAGGGAGTGCCCAGGGGACAAAGATTGAGACTATGGATTGCCTTGTGCCATTCTTGCCGGGCTTTGTGAGGCTGGGACTTGGCTCTGGGCAGGCACACAACTTCTGGGAGGACACCTGCAAAGGTCCTCTACACCAGGGCAGGTTCACTGTGACACAGAAAGGTCGCTGGCACACACCAGAGGGTTCCCCTGACCACTTCAGGACCTTCCTGCTGGGACAGCACAAGGCAAAGCAGCTCTACATGCTCTGCTCGCAGGAAGCTGCTCCCAGGAGTTCCCCATCTCACAGAGAGGTGGAGGCAAGAAGGAAACCTGTGTGCACTCTCTCCTGCCAGCACGCTCCCAAGCCCAGGTTCCGGCTCTGTCCCTGGCAGTCACCCTCTCACACTGTGGGGCTGTGGGGAGGGTGCGGAGTGAGTGGAGGGAAAACAACTCTGGCACTTCTCCGCAGCGATGCCTCAGCCCCTCCAGGACGGGCTCAGCACTCAGCCCTCACCCAGCACCAGGGACCTGTGTCCAGCAGCCCCCGGGGGAGCAGTGCAGGGGGGTGCTGGCAAAATGTTTCAGGACACGTGTTTGCCCTCAGCAACAGAAAAGCACCTTGGCATTCTGGAAGGATAAAAGGAGCAGAGCCATGGTGTGTCAGCTCAGCCTTGTGTGTTATGGCAGCATGGAGCTGCCAGCTGTATCACCGGTCCCTGCCACGAGGCTGAGGGCCACCCCTTATCCCCCAGCCCCGCTGAGCCTGTCATCCCCACAACGCGGGGAAAAGAAGGCTGCTCCCCTACTGTCCTTTACCAGGGAGGCCTTATCAAGGATTTCTGTCCTTTTTTTTTTTTTTAATAATGAGGCAAAGATAAAAATTCTGTATTTTCATTACTACCCATTTTCACAGCCCGCTGAACAAAAACACAAAGCGCTTCTCCTGCTGCCCCTTGCTCCCCAGCCCTGCCTCTTTCTCCCATGGAGTTCAATTAAAGAAAGGCGAAAATTGAAGCTGTTTTACGCAAGGCGATTGCAACATGCATATTTGATTTTTATGATGGATCTAAATTGCTGAATAAGGCCGTGGAACAAAGGGAGACTGCGGCTTCCTGCCCATCACAGCCAGGCAGCCACTGCAGAACAAAAGCGCCAGCCATTAGGAGCTCAGCGGGGAGATACATTATATAAATGACTTTGTTTCTCTGCCCCTTCCCCCCATGGGGGCTCGGACGGGGCTGGGGGCTGCTGATTCCACATCCCGGTGAGAGCAGGCTGCGGCCGTGGGGCCTCGGTGGAGGCACAGGACGGGTGCGGTGAGCTGAGCACATGCGGCCAGCCACGCTTGGGCTGGGACACAGCCTGACCCCTGGCTCCTGCCGCTGGCATCAGCCCGTGCTGACCCTGATGTGGCGGCAGTGCTCCTCAGGCGTTTGGTGACAGCCTTTAACAGCACCCTTGCAACCCAGGCTGCAGGGCCACGCGGCAAGTGGCACTCAGGAGCTGGGGCAGCAGCAGCACCGTGTGAAAGGCTGGTCCGGACTGCCTCGATGGCCCCGCTGATGTCCTTGCAGCGCAGAGCCGGCCCCACTGACCACCGAGGGCACCAGCACCGAGGTGCTGGGCACCAGGGGTCTGCACCCCTGGGGGAGCTGTGGCTCTGCTCTCCGCTCACAAGGCTCACTCTTTGTCTGTAGGGAAAGGTGTTTGCCAGGGATGCTTCAGGCAGAAGATCTGCAATTCCTCAGTCTAAAGCGGGTGTTTGACAAGGGCAGAATCTGGTTAGGATCAGACTGTGTTGGCAGAGGGTTTCCCCTGGCTCCTTGCAGCTGCTGCAGGGGAGAGCTGGGCTGTGCTGCACAGTGTTTCTGCACAGGTGGACACTGTGGCCTAGCCTGGCATGCTCCAGTGGGCTGGGAACAGCCCTCCCCGACGTGCCTGAGTGATGAGTATTGCCAAGATGTGTCCTGGCACAGCCCCCAGCTATCCACATTGCAGTGCCACTGGAGCACAGCCGGCTCGTGGCCGCTCCTCCTGCCGGTCCCACCCCGGTGACCCTGGGGTGCCCTGGAAGGATCCCAGTCACGGCCAGCGGTCAGGAACACGCATTCCAGCCAAGCTGGACGCGAGGGACACGGCAGATGGCTCCTGAGTCCTGTGAGCACCGTGAAGCGTGGCCCGTCGTGCTGGTGTCCGGGAGGGCTCCGGAACAGCGCTGTCCCCCTGCAGGGGACGGGCTTGGGGTCGGCTGGTGCTGGCCCTCATCCAGCTGCGCCAGCTGCTCTCGCCGTGCTGGGGAGTGCCGCGGCTGCTTGAGCTCAACCTCTCCTGCTGCAGATGTGACAAACGGCTGGAGAAAAACAACCAGCCAGGCTGAACACGCGCTTTCCTTCCCTAATGCATCCCCCAGGTCCTCTGCCCAGCATCTCCCCCTCTGCGCTGCACCGTGGAATTGCATCCTTCAGAAATAGCGTCCTAATGGATCTCCCCCACACCTTCCCTGTGCTTTGGAGAGCAGGAAGGAATGTGACATATACCACCATGCCCATGGCCATGGCCATGCCAGGCAGCCTGTGCTCTGGGGGGCAGTAGGCATTGAGAGACCACCACAGCCCTGTTCCCACCCACCACAGCCCCAGGAGCCCAGCACAGCCCCATGTCCAGCCACCACAGTACCCCTCACCACCAGCTGCTACCAGTGCAGAAGTTGGAGGGGACTATGCCAAGATTTTGCTCGAGAGCCTTGGCAAGACCCACAGCAAGGGAACAGGGTACCTGGGGAAGATGTCCCAGGTGGAATCCTGGGCTGGCTTGGGAGGAGGTAGGAACCAGACAGGTGCAGCTGCAGGAAAAGACTGGGAAAAGGTGGGAGCAGCCCAAGAGCTGACAAGGATGTGTTCAGCTCTCTGAAGTTTGATTTCCATGACCTTTTTGCTGCTGGTTACAGCTCCCCTGGTGCCACTCCCAGCACTGACTGGGGCAGGTTGTGTTTTCCCTGCTAGGGAGCTAAACTGAGATGCTGTGTGTAAGAAATGGGAAGTGACAAGATATGACCGAAGCATTGGAAATCAATCCAAACTAAATGTGCTTCTTAACTATAAGTGAACAGTTGAAAACAATCCTCTATTATAGCCATGGAGATAAATACTCTGTTTTTATTAGGAAAAAATTGCTTTGGACTGAATAAAGTCGTTTGATTAACAAGTCAAAGCAGATGGTTTATTGATGTTTCAAAAAGGAGTTTACAAGGTCTAGTGAAAAAAGAGCCCCAGCTCTGAATTAACAAATTACCCGGGTATGTGGGACATTGACAGTTCACTGCTAATAGATTTATGGGCTGCTGCTGGGTGTTTTGTCCCCATTTGGTTTATTATGATAAAATATTGGGGCAGGGGTAACCTATAGCCTCCCTGCAATATACTGTATCGACCCCTGACCCTGTGAGCCTGACAGCAAACCTATATATTAGATTCTTAATTTGTCTTAATCTAACAGGATCAGTCTCTGTGCAGTAATTATTTTCCAAAGGCAATGGTGTGGGTGTGTGTGAGCACTGCAGGTGAAGGTGGATCACTCTGTCACTTGCACTGGACATACAGTTCAACTGCTGAGGACTGGAGAGATCACAGCAGGAATGAGGCAGGAGCATTAGTGTCCCATGATGCAGGACATGACCTTGAGAAATAACAAAATTCCCAGGTGCTGTAAAATTACCCCCATAAACCAATTAACAGGGAGGCCCTGGCAGCACCTGGAAATACGCAATGATCATGGCTGGCAATGTGGGGACTTGAGGAAATAGGGCCACAGAGCTGAGGCTTTTTGTATAAAGCTATACTTTTTAAGTATAAACTTATGGAACTTACAGCAATGGCCCAAAGCCCTGCCCATGGACACAGCTTCCCGCCAGACTGCCATGTCCCACAGGTGGGCAGAGGGACTGTGGCTAATGCAGGCAGCTCTGGATCCACAGCGGCTGAGATTGTGTGTCTGATATTTCAGGATTCAAATGCAGTAATTGCCCGCTCCTGTGTCAGAGCAGCAGTATTAGCCAACAGCTAGGACATGGGCACTGTCACCTGTCCCACTCGGGGCTAACCACTGGCTGTGGTTACAGGCCAGTCTCAGCACTCAGTGGAGCCGAGCAGGCTGACGAGCTGCCACTGCTCGTTCCTATTCCCAGGGAACAGCCTGGGTTATCTCAGGCAATCCCTAAGAACACGTGCAGGTTTCCAGCACCCTCAGCCCCAAGTGACACACGGCTGATGGCATGCCACGTCCCTCCCAGTGCCAGCGCAGTGCCATCACACCGCCACGGCCCAGCAGCAGTGCCGTGCTCAGCCCCGCCACGCAAGGCAGCAGCAACGGGGGCAGGGAACAGCCCCTAAACTCACTTCCACTGCTGAAGCCAGCCGTTCTGAGGAGCTTGTGTGAAACCTTTACTTCCTCCTCCTACTTCTTAAACATCACCTCCTAAGGGCACGGGAGCCAGCAATTCCTAAATGTCAGAAATCAAGCAGACAAGGCATTTGGCTGACTTGGCTGAACAGGGATCCTCTCTTGGAAATAAGATGAAAAACGAAAGTGTATGCCCAGTGGAAGCAAGGTCAGATGAGATGGGAAGAAGACAGACTTGCTGCCCACTACTAAGGGAGAAAATTTGCAGCCAAAACTCAGCCGGAGTTGAAGATGCCAGAAATGTGGGGGACAATAAAAGGAATTTTTCGGGCTATATTAATGGCAAAAAAAGCAATGTAGAAATAACATTCATCTATTCCAGGATAAGGACGGTCACCTGACAAACAGGGACATGGACAAGGAAGAAGTGTTTAATGCATTCTTTGCCTCTGTCTTCAATATGGATGACAGACCAAGGAGGTCCCAGTGCCCTGAGCTTGAGGACCATGACTGGGAGATTGATAACTCCCATTGACCCTGAAATTGTGAGGGATTTGCTCCTCTGGCTGGATCACTATAAATCTATGGGTCCTGATGAGACTCATCCAAGAATCCTCAAAGAGCTACTGATGTCATCACAAAACCTCTCTCGATTAGTTTTGAGCCATGTTGCGAATCTGGAGAGGACCCAGCTGACTGAAAGCTGGAGAACATTGTCCTGATTTTCAAGAAGGGCAAAAAGAAGGACCCTGGAATCTACAGGCCTGTCAGTCTCACTTCAGTGCCTGATAAAATCATGGAAAGTATTTTTCTTGGAGATATTGAAGAACACTTAGAGGACAGTGCAGGCACTGATTACAGGCAGCATGGCTTCAGGAGGGTTGATCCAGGGAAGCCAGTAGATGCAATCTTTTTTTTTGAAGTTCTGCAAAGCTTTTTATACTGTCTTTCCTAGGATTCTTCTGGACCAGCTGCCCAGCCCACAGCTGAATAACCATTTAATATGATGGGTGAGTAACTGGCTCACAGGCTGGATGAAAAGGGTTACAGTGAATGGGTTGACATCAGGCTGGCACTAGTGGGGTTCTGCAGGGTTCCATCCTCCACACTGTGCTCTTCAACACCTGCATCAACGGCCTGGATGGAGGACTCCAGGTACACTAAGAAAGTTTGCTGATGACACTAAACTGGGAGGTGCTGTTGACTCCCTTGAGGTCTGAGTGGCCCTGCAGAGAGACCTCAACAAATCAGAGAGATGGGCGATCACCAACCATGCAGAGTTTAAGAAAGGCGAGTGCCAGATTCTGCACCTGGGACTGGGCAACCCTTGTTGTGTGTATAGAGTGGGAAATGAGAGGCTGGAGAGCAGCTGCAGAAAAGAACCTGGGGATCCTGACTGATGGCAAGCTGGATATGAGTCAGCAGTGCCCTGGCAACCAGGAGGGCCACTCTCATCCTGGGAGGCATCAGGCCCAGCACTGGTGGCTAGGTGAAGGAGGGAACTGTCCCACTCTGCACTGCTCTGGTGTGGCCTCACCTCCTGGGGGCAGTTTTGGGCACAGGAATATAAGAAGATAAAGCTCTAAGCGTCCAAAAGGGAAGCCATCAGGATGATGAAGGGTCTGGAGGGGAAGCCCTACAAGGAGCAGCTGAGGTCACTTGGTTTGTTCCGCCTGGAGAAGGGCAAACTGAGGGGAGGCCTCACAGCAGGCTACAACTTCCTTGTGGGGTGACACAGAGGTGCAGGCACTGTTTTCTGCTCTCTCGTGACCAGTGACAGGGCCCGAGGAATGGCTGGAGTTCTGTCAGGGGAGGTTTAGGCTGAATATTAGGAAAAGGTTCTTCACCCAGAGGGTGGTCGGGTGCTGGAACAGGCTCCCCAGGGCAGAGTGCCAAGGCTGCCAGAGCTCAAGGAGTGTTTGGACAATGCTCTTGGATACATGGTGTGATCGTTGGGGTGTCCTGTGCAGCGCCAGGTGTTGGACTCGATGATCCTAGTTGGTCCCTTTCAACTCAGCATATTCCACGATTCCTCCTCTCCGTTAGTGTGTCAGCTCACTCAGGGCAGCTCTGATGCCCGTGTGCACTCACGCACCTGACCTGCCACGGCTGCTCCTTCAGAGAGAGGATGAGGACATGCTGTACTTCGTCACTTGCCAATTTTTGTGCCCAAGCAGGGTAGCTGTGGTGCCTGAGTTCAGGCTCAGTCGCGCTGCCGGAGCACGCCGCTGTCCGCGCCTGCTGCCCTGCGCGGTGCCCGGCAGGCACCGCCCTGTGCATCCCGCCCGGCTGGTGCAGCGGCACGGCTGATCCCAAAAACAGCCGCAGGGACAGCAGGGCAGGCGCTGCGGAGCCAGGGGCTCTGCTAATCCCCCGCCCCCACGGGCTCGGCAGTGTCTGCGCACAGCTGCGGATAACGCAGCGAGGAATGGGGGACAAACGTGTTTTCTATCGCTTCCAGAGCACACGGGCGTTTTCTCTCTCTTTTACAGGGGCTGTTGGACCACTGGAAATAGGAACTCGTACGATTTGTCCTGCAGCCATTTCCCTTTCTCTTCTGTAATAGGATCTGCAGGAATCATTTAAACAGCTGAAGGCAATTTAGTGTCTTCTTTACCACACTTCCTATGAGTTCACCAGGAACCCTCCCGATGAACTAATCCTACTGTAAAATATTATTTACAGGCATTATTCCTATAATTAATTGTCTGCAGCCTTATTTACCAGGTTCTGGATTAACTCTGAGACCAGTGACTATCCAGAGCTGCTGTTTGCTCCAGTGCTGTCTTTCTTTTGCTCTGTTTATCTTTTCTTTGTAGAAGAGTGGCTCCATTATATACAAACTATCCTGAGGCTTAGCAGATATTCCAGGGGCTCACAGGACTGTATCTCATCTTTTCCACTAATTAGTTACTCTCTCACATCTCAGAGGAATCACAGCAAACCTTCTTCCACATGCCATTGCTCCCCATGAAGCAGAAGGAAATTGAAAGGATCACATTAATATTTTAATAGTTGACATTACAATTTTAATCTCACCCCAAATGCAGGAGCACTGGAGGGGGAACCATCTCATTCTCAACCGCTACCTGATAGAAGGTTGGAGCCAGGTGGGGTCAGTCTCTTCTCCCAGGTAACAAGTGATAGGATGAGAGGAAATGGCCTCAAATTTAGGCAGGGGAGGTTTGGTTGGATATTAGGGAAAATTTTTCATGGAAAGGGCTGGCACAGGCGCTGCCCAGGGAAGCAGTAAAATCACCATACCTGGAAGTTTTCAAAAAATGTGGATGTAGCACCTGGGGACATGATTTAGGGGTGAACATAGTGGTGGTGCTTTGCTGAAGGTTGGACTTTGTGACCTTACACGTCTTTTCCAACCTTAACAATTGTGAGTCTGAGCTGTCACAGCTGTGAGCACAGGTGCTACAAATAGGCTCCACCCGTAACCTCTTAAGGGGGTGCTCAGCTCCAGCACATCTGGGGCAGTGAAGGCCTATGGAGTGCCCACAAGGGAGTAGCCCAGCTCCAGTGTTTAACCTCTCCAGTATTCACAGTCCTCTGTCCCAGGCACAGGTGATGCTGTGTCTGGCTGCTGGGCTCAGCCATGCTACAGGGGAAAGGCTCTGCCAGCTCAGGAGCAGGGGTAGCTTTGCTGCTTGAGCTGCTGTAAAAAGAAGGGTTCCCAGCACATGCCTGGAGTCCAGCCCGGGGCTGTGCCTCCCACCTGGGCAGGCAGAGTGCTGATGGGCAGGGTCGGTGTGCCTTCCTGGCCTGTCAGCACCACCTCTGCCCTGCTTGAGGTCAGAGCAGCTGGTCTCCACACCGGCAGGACTGCTGTGCCTGGTGAGGGGACACGGTGGCGGTGAGCCATGCACCTCCTGGCCCAGGGCCAGCACTGGTGTCACCGGTGGCCGCGGGCACGTGGGTTTGTGTTGCTGTCTCATCCTGCTGGCAGCTCACTGTGCCACCGCAGGGCTCTTCCAGAGGAGTCCCTGCTGACAACTTGTTGGATGACTCTCTCCAGGAAAGATAGTTTTATGCGTTGTTCTGGCATCCTGCCACCTCTTCCGGGTTGGGGTGTATTTTATTAGCGGGTCCAGGGGATGGGATGGGAGTGCTTCCCTCAATTCACTAACTGGAGCAAATCACTTACTAGGAAGCACTTTCAGTTTCACGCCCTGGCTCAATTCCAAACTAGGATGGGTCTTTTAGTCTATTAGTCACAATAAACTAAACTCAGAGTTGGCCTCTGAAGGATCCCTCACAGCCCTGCTAGGACAGCGGGATTTGACACAGCACAGTGGTTCCTGCAGACTAGAGGAATTCACGTGCCTTTGAAAAAGAAAGAAAAGGATCTTCCCCAATGGAGGCATCGGCTACACCTACCAGCAGGAGATGTCCCCAACTGCAAGATCAGTAAAAAGTCCCAATTTCATATACCCATGAGTGGCAAATCAAAGGCAAATCACATAAAAGCACAAATTGGTGTGGATTGCTGCTGCTCCTAATTTCAAATTTTTGACCTGTGTGCATTTCAGCTGAAGGAATACCAAGAGGAAAACGTTTTAAATATATTTTAAAATAGGAAATTTAAAAAAAAATTAAATAGGAAATTTTAAAAATAGGAAATATTTTAAAACAGGAAAATTTCTGGTTTGAAAATTATTACAAAGTTATGAGTGAAGGGGAAAGAATTGTGAAAATTCTGAGGAAATATGGTTGTAATGTGTCTAGCAGTGACGTTCACCGGGGTCTGACCCCCACAAAACTCTCGCTTTCTTTATTGTTTCCCTGGATTTCACAAATTTAAATGGTATCTTGTTTTGGAAAAAGAATCTAGAACTTGACTTCTCTTCCCAACACCATCCCAGAGTTATCCCATTCATGCCATCTGGTATTTGATCAATATACATGGCTGCAGGAGTATTTTACATTTGAGCTCTGTTACATTTTTCATGTGATGGTCCACTGCACCTGGGGCTTGGCCTTATGCTGAGCTAGACAAAAACAAATTAGAAGTTTCTTCTGTAGTATGCACTGCCTTGTTATTTCTGTAGCATCTCATGTGCCTCAGGCGAGCAGGATTAGTAGAGGATTACTGTGCATGCGCGCATAGCTTAGAAAGCTGCTTTGATTACAAAGCCCAAAAAAAGGATATTAAATTTTTATTACAAAAATATTTGGTTTACTTCATTCCTCTTCTAACAGCAACCAAAATTCCAAGCATTCTCTCACTCTGTGGTCACACTCCAGTTCCAAGCAGGGGGAGGAAGTGAATTTCTGGTGCTGTTTTCCTCCCAGAGATCACAGCCTGGAGCTTTGCCTCCTGCTGTTTCCCAGGTCAGCCGTGAGCAGGGCCTGGACAAGCTGAGCTCCAGCCGTCCTGCCAGCCCGCAGCGAGCCTCAGGGGAGCCCTAACTCCCTCGTCGTTATTTACATCTCTGGGGTTTCAGTGAGCTCCAGTCTCTTCCTGCTTTTTCACCAAGCATTGGAACAGCTGGGCAGTTCCTTGCTCCTATGAGTTATCATTTGTCTGTGCATTTTTTTCTTTTTTTGCCTATAGCAATTTAGTTTCTATATGGTCTCAAGAACAAATGTCTGAGTCATGTAAAGCTTGGCTTATACACCACCTGTGCTAACGGCACCTTTTTTACCCACACGTCCATTTCCCAAACTGGCTGCTTCCCTTACAGGGGACAGCAAACCAGCTCCAGCATCTCCTGGGTTTGGAGACTTCCCCTATCTCGAATCAGATCTGTATGTGGCTCAGAGGCAGCAGCAACTCCTTCATCGGCTTATAACACACATAAATCAGGGTCTAGTCCCGGAGGCCGGCTGGGGCAGCGCTGCCAGAGCGCAGCGGGACGGTCGCGGGGCCGGCGGGGCCTGCGGGGCCTGAGGGGACTGCGCGGGCCCGCCCGTCCCCATGGCAACGCCCTCCCCGGCGCCGCCGAGCGCCCCGCCCCTTCGCCGCAGTCCAATCGTCGTCACTCAGGGGCGGGAACACAAGCTTCTATTGGGCAGTTCTTACGTTAATCAATGCCTGCGGGACCCGCAGGCTCGTGAGGCCGTCCGCGTGCGCAGGGGGCACCGCCCCCGCCCTCGCCGAGCGTTGATTGGTATACGCGAGGGCGGGGCTTACCGTCACCCGCCTCGGGGTTGGACGAGAGCCCCGTCAGTCAGGGGCGGGCCTCGGGGCGGGGCTGGGGGGGCGGTCGGACGGGGC
>VXBC01008789.1:3639-32680 GCA_013399945.1 Ploceus nigricollis | reverse complement strand
CGGCGCTCGGCGCGGTCTCCGGGCGCTGCGGGTCCGCCGTGCCCAGCGCAGCCCAGCCCAGGCTGGCGGAGGAGCTCCCGCCCGGCCTCCCTCCTGTCCAGAGTGGCTGGGGGGCAAGCACGGTCCCTTCCCGGCCGCCCTCTGCCAGCCGGGACAGGCCGCGCTGCTCCCGCCGGCTCCTCCGTTGCCGTTCCGGGAGAGACAATGGCCGAGACTGCGTTGCGGGGTCCTGGAGAAACCTGGCACCTGCCAGACTACGGAGCAGGTTAGTGCTGGGGAGGATCCTGTGTGGCCAGGCGGTTCCCTGAGCTCTCCGAAGAGAAGCGGGGCGGGCTGAGGGCAGGGCCTGCCAGCCACGCTGGCTATGCTCACAGCGGTCACTCCTTGTAACTCCTGGGTGCAAAACTTTCTCCAGGCAGGTTCCCAAAGGTTGCTGCAAAGTCATTAGGAAACATCATCTGGTCTGATTCCTTGCTGAAAAGTGGGATCAAATGCATCTCTGTAGTTTCTGACAAACCACACCAAACCTGTTATTGAAAGCCTTCGGGGTGGAGATTTAAAGTGAAACACTGAGCTGGTAGGTGCTAAAGTGCTCAGTGAGTCGGGTTCCTGCTTGTATTTGACCTCCTTAATTTAAGACCTTAGTTTATTTCCACATCACTGATGAGATAAAGAGAATTGCTTTTATTGAACAAGCTGTATGGGGGGCAAAAAAAGAGAGGAACAGCTCTTCTCTGCTGCCACAATGTTTACTGCACAGAATGTAGTGTAGGTCAACAAGAAATTGGTTGCTATTGTAAAATGCAGGGGGTTTAGTTGATATACTTTGGATAACCTAGAAAATCACCTGTTTGTTTAAAAAATCCCAAACATATGCTTGAATGTTTATTTGTTCTCTTGGCTACAACAACCATGAAGGAACAACTCTGAACTCTCCTGGTATGTGATAGTGAGAAATCATTCCCTGATAACTATGAAATTCTCACTCTGACCAGGTTTTGGCACAGTCCTGCTTTTTGGAGGGTGACCTCTCTGTGTCTGACCGTATGTTTAATAATGAATGCTGGGAAGATGCAAGTATCATTGGCTTTGTGGTGTTCTGACTGAGACAATGGCATCTTCTGGAGCATAAATTGTCCTGTTTGAGTTGAATTTGTGTATGCTTATAATAATTGTCGTAAAGAAAAAAATTAACTTTGATTTTCAAATTTTAGATGGGACTGAGAAAACTTACAGCAACATCTTGTAACTGGAAGTCAGAGGCACAGAGCTGCTTCTGAGCATGTAAGAGACAAGCAGCCTCTCAAACTTTTCTTATCTGAAGTTAATTTCACTCCAGATTTTGATTTTAGAACCTCATTTTTTCTGTCTCATTTTTGTAGTCAGTTTTCCTGTCTTTGATTTATAGTTTTACCTTGTGTTTTATTGGGAATTGTTTTTTTCATTTGTTTATACTGATGGCTCTACACTTCCAGAAGCAGCTGAGATCTTGCTATTATTCAGAAGTATTTCGAAGAGTGAAATACAGCTCTTTTGCTGCTGCCATTGCTCAGTTAACAGTGATGATTATAAATATCCCATAAATATTATCTTGCCCTTGACAGGAAAAGCCTTGAATGTGGGTTGATGGAAATCATTCCCTTTCCTGTTGATATTTGTGACTAAAATCAGGCTGTAAAGTGCTGAATGCATACAGAAAGCCCATGCTGGTCTTCCATTCAAGCAGAGCAAATGCAATCATCAGTGCTCTCACCCTTTGAAGGGTTGCAGCACTTAAAAAGAACTAGATGATTTGTAGATGGATTCTGCCCCAGACTTCAGTGTTATTCGGAAAGGGCAGGTGGCACTTCGTCCTATTTCTGAAAATCAAACCCATTTTGTTCAATTCAACCCCCTCCAGTTCCTCAGTCAGTGCTGTCTTAGGGTAAGTGATCACTGGTGAAGAAAAGAAAGAGCCAGAATAGACCCTGGTGATAATATCCCACTTTGGAGAGCCAGAGTATTTGTTGTGTTTATGAGAGGCATTTTTTGGGGAAAATATGGGGGGGAAAAAGCTCTGGTGAAAGTGGTGAGAAGTTTGACTTAAATTTTTGAGGTCACTTCACTTGTGGGTATTTGGGTGCAGCAGAGAATGGAAGAAACTCTGCCTGATGAGAGGCATAAAGCCCAGTGGCTGTCTTTTGGCCAGTGTTGCTGATTTTCCAGTAAGCTCTGTGCTGCACGGAGGTGTAGAACCCTAATGGTTTGTTGTATGCCATTAAAAGGTATTGTACACTCATAAAAGAATGACATTTTGATCAATGCTGTTAAAAGAATTACTGTCTTGACACAGAAAAGCTTTCCTGCTGCAAGTTTAAAAATATGCCTTTAAAAGCTTTTTATTGAATACCTTTGCATCCCTCAGAAATGTGCTATTTTGGCACAGGGCTGCTCTGAAGTAACGCCACATTGTAACCTGAATGCAAGACCTCGTGTTTACCATCAGCAGGGTGCAAGGTGAGGCAGGTGTGTTCACTTACCTACTGTCATGGGGACAAAGGGAAAGCACCTAGAGCTGCTTGCATGCAGGCTAAAAATACAACCCCTTATTTTTAGAGTTCCAAATCACTTGAAAGCTATTTGTTTGTTTTGACATTGATTCCTCTCTGTCCCTCCAGCTTTCTTTTGCACGTTCCTTTGGAGTTTGAAGCTATGCATTGATGTTGGAAGGAGGCAGGTGGCAGGTAGGGAAAGCAGAAATCTCTCCACTGCAGCTGGGACCTGGCTCATTGGCAGGCGGGCTCTGCTGGGAGAAACTGAGCTTGGAGGTGTCTAAGGTGGTCCTGTGGTGTAGCACTTCTTGTGGCAGAAATCTCCCTTTAGTGTGGTTAAAAGATCTTGTGTCAGAGCTCTTGATTAATCACAGCTGCTGAAGGAGGGTTGTACCTGACTTGGTCATGGCCAGAATCACAGCTGCACTGTTCAACACGGATGACAGGTGCTGTCAGGTGGGAACTTGGGAACCCCAGGCAGGGAACTGGGAGGTAGGGCTGTAATTCCTCAGTTCTGACACGCTCTTATGTGTCCTCATGCACTTTGTATGTTTGTTTCTTGAGCTTTTGTGTTTCAGGCTTTCAGTTGTTCAGCTGCGTGTGATGTTCCAAATACAACTTTATATAAAGGTGGAGGGATAAACTGAAAGAGCCAAGAAGATGACATGAGTTTTGATGTAAAGAGATCCAGGATAAATTGTTCTCTAGGCTTTTTCTTCCTCTCCTTTCTATATATTCATGACCAGACCAAAGCAGCAGATGTTCTGGGTGCAGTTGGTATGGGCCATGCCCTGTCATGGGCTTGGCACCTGCTGGTGGATTGCAGAATTCTTGCTAAGAGATTTTGTAATGCGTGAGTGAGGTCATAGCATTACCTGGCACTTCTATACCTCAGGTGAAAAAAGCTGTGACATGCAGCAGTGGGATTTAATTGCTGAAGAAAGCAAGATGTTTCATTTCACCGTGTGTGAGTAGCTCCCTTTAAGGTCATAAATATTAATACTCTGCATATTCTGCAAAGACAAGGTATGAGAGGAAGAAGTAGGAGAGCTTGAATGCTTGTATTTGGCACATGAGGATGTTGCTCAGAGAACTGTGAGTAGAATTGACATCTGTCTCACTTGCTTCCTAACTGTCTCTCAGATACCTGAGTTTTGTCCATTTTGACCTTCAAGGAAGGCATGAGATGCCCAAATACTTCCTTCTGTTTCAATCAAACTTTTGGCAGCTTTCTTGGGGAGTGGTTGGTTTGGTTTTTTTTTAATTGTGTGAGTTTCTGTCATCAGCTGCTATCAACTGTTTTCTGAAGCCTCACTTGTGTAGTTTTAGCTCTGAAGGAAATATGAAAGCAAAATTTTCTCCATGGTCCTATTTACCCACAATATCTCCCTTGAAGCTCCCTACAAATGTTTTTCTACAGTGACCTTTCAGAGTACCTGCTTTCAAGAGAGGCTGCCAGCCTGGAAGTGGGGCTTAGGCATGTTTTCTTATATTTAGCTATATTAAAAATGGGGATCTTTGTCCCAGTCTTCTTTGTCTGGCAAACTAAATTGCTTTCTACTGCTCATCCTTGTTTTCATCACTCTAATCTGTAAATTTGTTCAGTAATCATCTTGTGCTTTTTTTTTCAGAGCATAGACAAAACTGCTGCATAACATAGGGTCAAGCTCTTGAGGGTGGGATAAAAGAAACTGTTCTCTTTTGTGTTGATATTTAATTGCTGTAAGCTGGAAACATTTATTTAGTATTTGGCCTTATCTGCAATTACATTCTGAAGCCTATCAGTCTCTAGCCCACTTGATGTGTCATGTTGATTTTGATTTTCTTAATCAAATGTCATTTTGCATCAAGTCAGCTGTCATACAAAACCTGCTATATCTCTGCTATTAATTAGCAATAAGCATTTAATTAAAAACCACACTTGTGCAAGAATATATTTTCTGAAAATTGATGTCACTAATACTATATTACCCTCTCATTTTTTTTCTAGCCAGTCTTGTATTGGCCATTCTGTTGCTTTGCCATCAATGTTACACAGACAAGATTGTAGCTACTCATGTCACCAAATCTGAAAAAAAACCCAACACAAGACTGCCCCAACAAAACCACCCCCCGGTTATTGTTTCTCTCTGTTCTCTCAAATAGCCTGTTTTTCAAAGAATACCAAAAATTAGCATTAATGGTTCAAACAGCTCCTCAGACAAGCTCTTTCTTCTAATCACCATGGAAATTGAAACCTAGATCTTAACTCTTCCCCATTTGACCTACTTCAAGCCACTCACTCAAGATATAACTGTCCTAGCAGAGTCATCTGTCTTCCTGTGGGACTTGCAGGAATCCTTTCACGAGGTTCCTTGAGGTGCCCTGCTTAACCAGCCACAACAACAGCACTAGAGGTGATTGTGACTTGTCGCTGGTTTGAGCAGCTGGGGTTAAATGAATGTCAGACAGAAGCTGACGGTCTAAATCTCTTTCTGTTATTATTTCAGGTGAATTACATGGCTTTGGTTTGGAATTGATTAAAATTTGATGTTAATCTTTGCAGCTGGGAAGTAGAGAAATTCAACAATCTTTAACAACTAGCCCCAAATCTACAGAAATTGATTCTGCGAATGCAGAATTGTCACCAAGCCATGCAGCACAGATGCCAGTTGTGTGATGTGATCATAGAGTTCCTGGGTGTTGGATGGATTGAGTTGCTGTAAGGACTGGTAGGAGCAGATCTTTGGGCAGTGGAGACGGGGAATCCACTTTTTTATATAACGACCTTCAAAATCAAACCTCTGTGTTGTCTCCTGTTTTTGGCTGACTTCCTGTGGGCATGTGGATAAATCAGGTCAGTTTGCTCACTTGATGTGCATAGACAAGTATGAGGATTATGAAATGAGAGCAGTAACAGAAGGGCGTGTATTACAGTGAGAGGAGTAAAGGGTAGCATAGAGGAAAGTGGTGCCCTTTTATGGAAATATTTATGAAAAAAATGATAACTGGAAAATAAGATGGGTGATTGATACCTGTGGAATGTCTTGGGAATAAACGGATCAATAAAATCAGTCAGATGAGACTAGGAAGGTGTGTTTTGTTACTTACTGGAGTCATGAGAAACACTTTTGTACTTGTGAAAAGGGCATGTTCTGAATTCTGGAAATTATATTGTACTGAAGTTTTGGGGAGTAAAGCAGCTGGTAGCTCAAAGTGAGGTTTGTTTTTAAGTCTAGAACTTGGGTTGCAGTGTATTTTCTTGTTCTGGGCCTCGCTCGAGGAACAGCGTGCATGGAGCTGAGGGAGTAACTCATGTACTGAAAAGAGCTGTGGCTTGTTCTGCTCTCCTCGTGTTTTTTAGCAGGGCAGTTTGCAGAATATTTTCTTTGTTTTCTTTGTAGCTCTGGTGTTTGGGCTACAGGGATTTCAAATATTTCAGGGAAAAAATAGCTTCAAATTCAGCTCTGAGTCTGATATTTGTTTTATTAGTGGAAATCTTTGTCTCATGTGTTTTCCCAGTTCTAGATAACCTTTTCTTGTCATCTAAGAAATTAATTTCTTTGTTGGACTCATTGCAAGTAAACTTGATAGCAGGATTGCTGTTATTGAGGCAGCTTACACAGTGATTTGCTAAGTACAGCCTCTTCATATAATGTGAAGCAGAAGTCGATTTATTGACCACCACTGGGATTTCAGGAACTGTTGAACTACCTGGTTTTTATCCTTCTCTCATAAAATTTGCTATTAAATGTCTTTTTTTCTGATACCCTCTTGAAAAGGGTTCTCTTTGAAATGCAGTCGTACAAGAGCAGCAATTCCTACTCGTTTCTGTGCTGTAGAGTTTGGCTTTTTAATGAAGTGTCTACAGGGTCATGTAAAGTATCTTGACACCAGATTCTTGAAGGTTTTTGTAAAATACTTTCCTATTCCAGGAGGCCACTGGCGCTTCTCAGCTGTGGCAACTGGCTCTGTGGCAGTGGTGCCAGCCCTTGGCATAGAGCATATCCCAGTGAGAGCAAAACACTGCAGAAAGACCAGCTGTGCTCTTAGCACAAGACTGCACTTGTTGCAGTACATATCCTCTATCAAATATTAGCTGCTGCTTCTCTGGAATGCTAAGGAATTAATAAATAATTGATAATAAATAATAGATAATTTGATTAGTTTGTGCTATTTGCTGTATATTCATAGTAGTTTTTTACTACTTTCTGCAAGCTCTTCTCTAAGGTACACGTTAGGAAGGAAAACTGTTGTCTCTGGTAATCTGTAAAAACAGTTTTAAAAATAGAATCCAAGTGAACTGTACCAAGTGGATTATTGATTCTTGGGGATGCAGAGAGAATGCTTTCTGTGAAGTCTTCTTCACTGCTTCAGAGTCTATACCAGTGTCTGGAGGCTTTGGGGGTGGTGTTTTTTGATTAACAGGCAGTAATGGGGAAATCATCTCTAGTTAATCTGGATTTCTGACAACTCTTCCCAGGCACTGCTGCAGATGGGATGTCAGCTGGGGTACTTGGGGTGGAACTTGGACGTTTACAGGCCGTGGTACGTGGTGGGGAAGGTTTCTGCTCCGTGAGATGGTGCCATGCCGTGTTATGTGTGACCAGAGCACGACACTGCTTGGGACTGCCAGAGTTCCACAGAGCTGCTACAGGCACTAAAAGGGAACAGGGAAGTGAAGGCAGAGGAGAACAGCTATTAGAGTGCCTTAGATTATTGCAACCAGCTAAAGGGGATGACATGTTTGAGCCCTGATGCTGTACGCACAGCTGCAACATCTGCCAGCCCAATGCTCAGGGGAGGCAAGCCCATCCAGTTATGTACTGTGCTTAAAAGACTTTGTTTTGGTTTTTATTTGTGCAGAAGTTAAATGAAAGGAGCAAAACTAGTATTTTCCAAATTCCCTTTTTGCTTACCTTAATCTTGTATTTATTGTGGAGCAGCATCTTAGTAGTTCTGATTAACCTGACCACTGGATAGTAAGAGATCCTTTTTATTTGACTGGTCCCAGAATGATTTTATTTTGCTGTCACCTGCAGATTAACAAGCTTCAAGGGAAAATAGCTTCTGCCAGGTGCATGGTTATCATGCGTGTGCCAGCTTGGTTTTATTTCCAAGACCGAGTGTCCATTTGCAATCCAGAGGAAGCCCTGATCTCTGGGGGTGGAAGCTGGGCCATCACTCTGCCCTCGCAGCTCAGCCTTGCATTCAGCCCAGGATGTCCAGCTGCGTGCCTGGCTGTTCCCCTGGAGCCCAACCCGGTGTGTTCCCTGCAGGCTTGTCGGGGCTGGCCTCTAGGACGCTGACATGAGGAATCGTCTACGACACAATTGGCAAGTAGCTTTCACGCTCTGTGGCAGATCTAATGAGTTACAGCTGCCTGGTGAAATCCTGCTTCAGATCCTCTGAAAGAACTCCTGAAGGCTCTGCTTGGATCTGTGGACTATTTTTTTTTTTTTTTTCCCTTGGGAAGCAGATAGAGAAAGCACTCTTGGAAACTCCTTAATACTTTACACTCACAGGTGTCAAGTTTAGAATATGGCACAAGAAAAACTGGAAAGGTGACACACATACAGGCATGCCTGGACATGGAAACCCAGTGGCACGTGCCCACCTGCTGAGAAAAGCAGGAGTATAAATCACCTTCAGGCTCTCAAAGGTCCCCCATGAACAGGTATTTTTTGCTTCCTGTTCATCAGGTGCTACAGGTGCCTATGTTGGTGCTTGGTTTGTGTACGAATGGGAGAGGTGGTACTGTCTGATACGTCTGTGGCACTCATGGCTGCATCTTCCAAAACTTGAGATCTGCAACTGGTAACAGTGCTACTGTACTTTTTCTTCTATCTTTTATTTATTTTTTACATATCCACTTTCCGTTTTGTTCCTATTTACACAACTCACTTTATTCCCTTTGCCTTGTCTCCTGCCTTAGGGATATCAGCTAGCCTGAACTAACCTTTTACATTGGAACTGAAGTTGTGAGAGAGCAAGATCAAACACAGAAATTTTCCTCTCCAGCCAGTGAGTGACAAGGCTGTGGACAGACATATTTAAAGAGAATCAAGAGGCACATTGCTAAGAGACTTCTAGGTACTTGGAGAGGAACATCAGATGTGAAATGTTAACAAAATTAACTCCTTAGAAATTATAAGCCTCACTTCTACTGCAGTAAATACTTTATCTTACTCCCTTGATCTTCCTATTTGTAGTGGTTTTGACATGTCCATTATTAAACAAATGATAAGACACCCCTCCTCTGGTTTGGTGATGTAATGAAACCCTAGAGACTGGCTCGGTGTTTGGGGCTTTCCTAGTGAGAAGGAAGATTGCAAGGTCACCTCATTTTCAGTTTGGAAGAAGAATTTTCGCCTAGCTGATGGCTCCTGGCAGGTATCACATGCAAAACAAGTATGCATTCATTTTTATACCACTTCTAAGACTGAAAAATAAAGTTAGTTTCCTGATTTGGCAACAGAAGTGCCCAAGGGCTGCTGAGAGCTATCACCTGTGAGAAGTCCTCCTTGTGAGGAGTCCCAGTGCTGCTGTAAGGGGTTATTTGGGAGCTATGAGCAGGCACAGGCTAAGCACACACAGGCTTGGGTTTTGAGGATGTATGCTTTTCAGCCCCAGCATCAAAGCTGCAGAGCCAGTGTGGCTGTGGTGGCCTCTGCTGCACATTTGTGTTAGGCCTGTTTGTGCCATGCTGTTACTGCTTTCTGGGTAAAATTTGTGATGTATGTAAATCTCAGGTATGTGGTCTCACCTTTTGCATCTCCTATCTGAGAAAATATGTTTGGTTTTTGTCCTCCCTCTCCTTCCTTTTCAGTCATATTTTGCCTGACCAGCAGTTGCCCAGAGAAGAACCTGAGCCCAAACTTGGTGAGCAAGCAAGGATCTGCTGTACATCCGTGGTTCAGACACCACCATGCAGCTTCTCTACTCTGTCTTTAATTAAACTTGGGTTTTCTGTTGTTGTAGCTGGAAGCAGTGTGCTGACACAACTCATTCTTGTATCAGATTAAAATGTCAATGTTTTAATGTTCTCATCTGTGGGAAAAAGAAAATAGTTGGGTGTTTTATTTATAACTTAAAAAGATGCTATGGGAAAGGTTTACTTGTGCAAGATGGAAAATGACAACTAAAGGTACAGAGTTCCATTTAATATTAAGAGGAAAATGACAACTAAAGGTACAGAGTTCCATTTAATATTAAGAGTCTTTAAAAGGCTGAAAATAGGGAAAGGATGAAATCTCTTCAGGAAATAGGCTATACTGGGGCATGGCAATTTTAGACAATTATAAATTTACTGTATTTTTAGTTATTCACTCTGGATTTTTTTGCATTTGTAGCGTGGTGTGCACACATCCTGATGAGCTCATGTACCAAACCAGTGCTCTGTGTGAGAAGGAAAAGAATTAAGGTATCTGAAAAAGAGTGGTTAGAAGTCAGTGTTGTCCTCCATGCTAAGTGACTTCCTTCTGGGAGAAGGGAGCAGTATTTTCTAGGAAGAAATGTAATATTATTTTTTGTGACCAATTCCATTCGTGTTTTCTGCAGGTTTGCTCCCTGGGCAGTTTGAGGTGTGACAATGGCCCTGGTTTGGAGCTGTTGGTTGCAAATGCCCTGTGCAGGCACCTGTGTGAGGCAGGTTCTGGGCCAGCAGGGTGGCCAGGTGACTGCAGGAGGCTGCTGGGCAGGGTCCAGCCAACAGCTGAATTGCCTTCTTGGGATTAATGCAGCTCTTCTTCAGAAAGTGTCTCCCAGACCTTATTTAGAGATTTGCTTTATTTAGGCTGTCCTCTGGGTTACCATCTGTGGAATCTCTGTTTCTGGGGCAGCCATTATGTACATTACATATGCTCACCAATGCCCTTCTGGGTTATGTTCTTCCTGGATTGGGGGAAGAAATAATCCATTTTAAAGAGGGGAAACAAAAAGAGCTCCCACTGAACACTGATGCTGGAAGAAGAGTGCTAAGTGTCTTTTCATTTTACTTTCTTGGTCTCTCACCCTTACTTATCTTGCCCCATCTGCTACAGCCTGGCTGCTGGGGTATCAGTGTGTTGGCAGGGGTTATTCAAACATCAGCAGAATGCATGTTCTTACTGTTCTGCTTGGAACTGGGTGCTGAAGCCAACACAAACAGCTCTGGTGTGGGAACCAACACTGGATGTTTGAGTCAGGCTGTTCTTGGTGGTCTGTCCTTCCTGCAGTAAAAATGTCAGCAGTTTCTTTTCCCATAGTGTTCATTTATGTTCCTGTTATTTAGTATTTATACAATCACTGTGCCTGTGGACAGTTCAAATAAATTTTTTGAATAAATTCTCTGGTTTTCTTCACTTTCAGCTCTTGTTTCCTGTAGTTTTGGGGGTTTTCCACTCTATGGCTTCATTTTTTTTTTTTTTTTGTCCTCTTTCCCATTGTCAAAGAGAATGTGACATTTTGTGTTTGGTGTTGGTTTTTTATTGTTTGGTTTTTTTTCCCACGAGGTAAAACTTGACTGTGGGGACATTTCTTAGGGCAAATAAGCTCCAAGTGCAGGCAGAGTGCCTCCAAAACAGAACAGTGCAGGTTCCAGAGTGCCTGCCTTGGGAGCCAGGGTACAGGGTGCTTCAGGCTGAGCTGTGCTGAGGCTGGTGACAGAGATGGTGCTGCACTCTCAGCTTTTTACTCCCCTCAACAGACACCACTGAAGCTTTGGTGGCGTGCTTTGTAACACCTTTCCAAGTATTCAGGAACCACCAACATTCCTTACTGGCTGTGCATTGTTGCTCTAGTGAAAGTCCAGGATGCAGGATGCTTTCGGGAGCTGGATGGTTTGAAGCTTTCTGTAATTCTTCCTATTACCCTCAGGGCATGCTGAAAAATTACCACTTTGTAGAGTCTTTGGGAGACGAGGCAGTCCCAGATCAGACACTTCTCTATTAAATAAAAAGTATGATAAGCCTAAAAGCATTGAATTCAGTATTTTGAATCTCTAAAGGCCAATTCTAGTGTGTATCTATTTGGACTAATTTACTGAACTATTTAGTTTCTCCTCCTGCATAACAACCATTCCATCCCCAGCCATTACCAAGTCAGCTCTGCCTCTGTGGCTGCCAGGAATAACTTTACTTTGCATGGATAATTAACTGGATTGAGTAACAGCGAAAAAACATTATTTCCACATAGTGGTAATAATAAATCTGTTACTACTTTTGGCTCTCCATGTTATTGCCATATTTGGGTATGCCTTAATGAGGAAGTGGCTTCCTTTGGCTGAGTTCAACTAGCAGCACAGAGCCTGCCTCCAGCGCTGGGCTGGGCTGGTGACAGGAGGGCAGAGAGGGCGTTAAACCAGGCAGGCATTCCTGCCACAAATGACTATCTTTTTTTTTTGGTGGGATTTTTTTGGGGTTTGGTTTTTTTTTGGTGTGTTTTATTTTTTTGGGGGAGGCTGGGGGGGCTTGTTTTTAGAGGTTTCTTTGTTTTGTTTTTGAGGGGGGGTTGGGTTTTTTACTGGGGCTTTTTTTCCCAGCAAGCAGCACACTTCCAGTCTTTGTGACAAGATAAAACTTGGAATTTCTGTATTTCTGTTCATGTAAGAATCAAAGCTTTGCTAAGATGGAAATCTTGCAAACAATTTTTTTTTTCAAACCAAAATCAATCTTTCCTGTGAGGATATTTGGAGCATTCCACTCTGTTTTTCAAAATGCATAAAATATGGGGATGGGACCTGCTGAGCTCACCACTGGAATTCTCTTGAAGGACAGATATAAAGTTACAAGTAGCTCCTGAGCACAGTAACTTTCTTGTCTCATAATAGCTTATCTGATACTCTCACAACCTTTTCTAGAATCATCCTCCTCCTTTTCCCATTCATTTTCATCACCTGTTTTGTCTCATGATCTGGAGCCTCGTTGTCCACCAGCCCAGGGAGGAATGAACCTGCTTCCTGCAGAGACTGCTCTCAGCTGCTGGGGCAGTCTGTGTTGTGCCAAGTATCTGACATCTCAAGTCAATGATTGCAACTCATGTGTGCCTTGCTGCTGTCATGTGGTGACAACACACCCAACTACAATTCCTCCTCCAGCTTGTCATCATCATGGGAGCTGCAGGCCCTTGAGAAGGGTCAGTGACCCAAAGATCAGTTTAAGGATGTCACAACAGGCAGCACAATGGAAAGCTGAAGGCTTCTGGGAAGAAGAGGGCAAACTTAATTGGTGGTAAAGAAAATAAAGGGAGGTGTTTTTTGGCTTGTGCCCATTAACATTTCCTTCTGTCAGTCTTGCCTGTGTCCCACTATTTAATTTACTCTATGCCTAATCCATATCTGCTGTTCCTTTTCTATCACCCTCTCACCATGTCTAACCACTGCCCTGTGCAGGCAGCTCCTGCAAAAAATAAAATGCAAAAATTGACTTAGTTATTGATAATAACTAAGTGGAGTATGTTAAAGAGGGGAGGAATATGTAACCTTAGAGTTAAAGCTGCAGAAGTTTGATGGTTGTAAAACCAATCACTGAATTTAGAAAAGACAAAAGGAAACAGCTCAAGAAAAGCATTTAAGCAGTTCTTGGTGAAAAGTACTCTTTGCCAAAAATAACTTCACTTTATTGAATTGCTCATGTGGTGGGAGGAAAAGAAATAGGCAAAAAAAAAAGAACTTAGAGGAATCTTTTCCCTGTGTTTTCAGCATTGATCTGGCTATATGACTGCAAAACCTATAAAACTGCGAAAATGCTGAACCTAAACAAAACCCAGCAGTAGAGAGTCCTTTTCCTTTCTGAGCCTGTTTATCCATTTACTTGATTTCCAGGTGGACCCAGCGTGGTGTCACTGATGTTCAATACCCTAAATATGGGAGCTAGTCCTAATGTGCCAGATTTCAATCTTTACCTGCCCATCATTAGAGTTCAGATGTGGGTGTCCTTAGGAGTAGGCACAGCCACTACACCCCCAGGATGTGGTGGAGTCTGTACTACTGGAAGGTTTCAAGATGCTTCTGAACAGTGTGAGACAAACTTATCTGGGCTCCTTTTCCCATGAAAGGTCTACCGAGGTCCCCTCCAGCCCGGGCTGTTCTGTGGCTCTGCGCAGTCAGCACCATAGCCAGCATGTTCAGGGGCTGGTAGGAAAGGTCTGGAAGCATGTTCATGGGAAGTGGGAGAGGTAAAGGACAGCATTTTCTCATGACTGGAATCTGTTCTTTCTTCTCTATGGCAAAGGAAATCAGGGCTCTGGGCTTTTGAAACCAAATGAGTGATAGTTTCAACCAGTACTGTGGTGCTGCTAATGACCTGCTGGCTGACCACAGCTGCTGGCACTCAGGCTCCCATTGCCACTGCATTACTGATAGGCTTCGGAGGCATTTTTTCTTATTAAATGAGTTGACTATTTTCAAATACTATTCCAGCTGTAGTCTTGAATTAATGAATTTGGGAACATGGATAGTGCATGTTAAGATCTGTGAGCTTATGTTCCTTATTACTTGGTGCAGTTGAGGATGCATCATGTCATTAAAAACATTTGTTTAGATGACTTTTCTATATTAATTCTAAGGCCTGCAATAGACCTGGCGTAAATGTAAGTGGCCATGTGGCTTCCTCATCCTGTCTGCTTTGCCAAAGTATAAGCATGAATGGAGCACTGATCTGTTTTCTGGTACCAAATTTAGAATAAAGTAAAACTGGGAGATTAATAATTTGGTTTTGCCTTCATTGAATCAAGATGTACCTCTGAGTCTGCTGGCCCCAAAACTGCCTTGAGTGGCAGTGGGTCCATGCTAATGCTGCTGCTCTGCAGACTGGGCTCCAGCCAACTATAGGGCTGGTGTTACTTCTCTAAATCTTAATTGGTTTTCTCTGCAGAGAAATTCCAGCTGAGCACATGCTGTCATATCACTAGCAAAGAATTTAGTGGGGGCCTGACTACTGCCCTACAAATAAATGATATGCTCAAGCCCAGCAGTGAGATGCCTGTGAGACACCTCTGTGGTCAGCACCCTCCAGACCTCTGCTCTCCAAAAATCAGCTAACTCAAAAGAAATCACTGGACTGAGCAATACAACAGACTGATTTGTATAGACACTTCTGAAACAAAGACCAGCTTTTTGGAAGAATGGCTGGTTAGGCTGCTTGGATAAATACTGAGCATCTTCAATATCCCTGGAATATAGTGTACCTGGTTCTTAGCAGGGAGAGCCACAAACTGAAGTTGTTTGCAGAAATACCAATTTTCTTTGAGTCTCGGAGACAGATGTGCAGATGGGAGAGAAGCCATGGTGCTGTGAGCAGGTGTGGACTTCAGCTCAGCTCAGCTGACAGTGTCGTGCCAGGTCTCAGGAAGCAGAAACAGCCAGTTGGCTCAGTCTGTGGGGACTTGCCCTGACTATAGAAACACCACACGTACCCCAGGATACCATCCACGTATTAGCTGCACTAAATCCCAGCACTTTCCAGCTGCTGTTCCCAGTGCTCAGCAGAGGAGGAAGGAATGGTAATCCAGTACTGGCAATATCAAAGGCCAAAAATTTATAGTAAGTTTTTATCTTGATGAGAGCCAGGCTGTGGACCCGAGCGATCCTGGCTGCGTGTCCGTTCAGCGCTCAGCTGCACTCGCGGGTCCCAAGGCTGCGTGGCCCTGGGCTCCTGCTGCGGCACCCGTGTGACACTGGTGACCTCCTGCTCTCACTGGGACAGCGGTGGGCACGTTGTCCCTGACCCTGCCACCTGGCCAGCTGCTCAGTGTTCCCTTCTGTCCTCTTGCCGGGTTTTAGTATGCAGGTGTAGCACAAATTTCTTTGTGTAGATTTTGGGTTGTTCTCCCTGACTGTAACAGACCTAAAGAAAGAAGATAAAAGTGTTGATCACAGTTCTCTCCTTGGCTACAATCCTCTCAAATGGCTACAGTGGTGCATGTTGCTGACTTTAATTATGTAGTTTGAATGAAAATGAGAAGGAAGCAGTTTGCCTTGGGACCATGCATACCTGGCATGCTTCATCACAGCCTGACAAATATCCCTTAACCCAGTCACTAGCTTGTATTTTATAGCTTATTTTTAAAAATCCAGCCCAGGGAGTTGTGGTGTTTTTAAGGGGAGGGATGTGACCTGCAAATATTTGATTGATTCTGTTCCTGTCCCACAGTTCTATGTAAAATTTATTTACTGGTTTTCCTTTTAAACCATTTGCTGACCTTCCATACGGATCCCAGCTGTGCATTAGCATTGCTTGGGGATGTGTTTGTATCTTTTGTCTAAAAATACCCAGCCGGTAGGATCCATGATCCATGAAAGCTAATTGAAACAATTTCTCTTCAAGTTTTGGCAAGTGAACCATGCATTATAAGCATTAATATCTATAAATTGAATTGTTAATGAATCTAGACACTAATAATGAATGCAATTTTGTAGGCTTAACTAGAAACACTAAAATTATCAGGATCTGGAACAGAATTTTCAATCATTTTTGCTTATTAAATAGCAAAACTATGCTTTTAATAAGCTAATCATTTTTATTTGACCCCATAGGAGTAGCTCAGCTGATTAGAAACAGGTTTCAAAGTGCAAAACAATGTTGTTTTTCTCTCCCTGTTTTAACTACCACAGTGCTGATCGAATCAGATACTGATCTCCATTGCTTATCCTGCAATTCCTCTAAAAGAATTTGCAGCAGAACCTATGTCCCATTGAACAGAATTCTCTGCACAGATAAATCATGCTGTAAGCTGCCAAATCAACTGGAGCTTGCTTGAAAGATTGTTAGTGTACAAAAATACAAATATGAGAGATTCCTATTTGGTCTTTGTTATATCCAGAAGTAGAAAAGCACTTGATACAACTCAAAACTCAAGACCAAAGCTAATAAACAGGAGTCTTTTTCTCCCCCAGTTTAAAATTTGCCTTTATGCAGCTGAAGAATATGGTAAGATTCAGAGTTATAATAAAAAGTAAATCTTAGGTTCTGATGGTTTTCTTTAAAACACTTTTGTGAAGTTTGCCATTCTTCCTGACTCCAGTGGCTGGAGACTAGGAGGGCACAAGGAGACTATTCTGCAAGTCCCTCAGACAAAGCTTCTTCTCCCCACGCTGTTTCTGGCAACCCTTGCAGACCAGCTGTCAGCTTTTATGGAGCACTGGTGTCCCT
Organism: Ploceus nigricollis; assembly: GCA_013399945.1. Lineage (NCBI taxonomy): Eukaryota > Metazoa > Chordata > Aves > Passeriformes > Ploceidae > Ploceus > Ploceus nigricollis. The sequence goes on along the minus strand of VXBC01008789.1, from coordinate 16,041 downwards.
TAGACAAGCAATTTCTTTTACCACAAGATTTAGTAACTCTGCAGCATTTGTTAAATAAAAAAATCAAACTTGGTTATCTTGCAAGATAATAGTAAAGAACAATCTCTGAAAGGTAAGGGAAAGGGATGTCCAGGATTTATCTGTGGATTTACATCTGGGAAGAACCATAAAAGGTTCCTCCATCTCTGGAGGCGGTTGATATGCTTAGAGAAATGTATTCCAGTGCTTAATTACATTTTCTATTTGAGAGAGGGGGGTTTCCTTTATTTAATCTAAATCTCCCTTACTACAGTTCATACTTACTTCCATTATTTTGTGTTCTATGAACATGGAGAAAGGTTTTTACTCTTTATAACAACCTTCTCTTTATTTGAAGACTCTTTCCATGTTCCCCAGCTGCCCCAGTACTTCCCTCCCTAATTTTTTCCCTTTAGCATGGACAGATGTCGAGTAGCAATGATAACTGACTGAATAACATGGGATGGCAAGGAAGGAATACTGGCTAGCTTGGGGGGATGAAGTGATAAAGAAAGAAACATCAACAGGTAGAACTAAATTGTACAGCAGGAGATTCAAAATAATTCACCGAAGTACTAATGGGAAAGAATTGGTGTTTCCTAGTTCAGTTTAAAACTCAATGGGAAATTAATATTAAGTTAATAAAGAAATACACATTAAAGTGCAGAGTTTCCTAAGCAGGAGCTCTAATTGTAGATAGCACTGTAAATGTTACACTGAAATATTTAGCTGAAGTAGTTCAGAATATTTTTACTACTTGGACATTTGTTTTTGTGTCCATGCACACTGGGATCCTGTTCTGCCTCCCCTCGTGGCTGCCAGTGAACCCCTGGGCCCCTTCCAGTCCTTTACAGGTCTTTTTGCTGTGCTGAGGGTGTCACCACCAGGGATGGCCATGATCACAATCATGGCTGTGCAACTCAGCCCCTCTCGAAGCTAAAACACTTTCATTTTGGTAAGAGGTTTGGTGATATTTTCATCATGATACATCTGCAAAATGAAATGACTGAGATAATTTGCGGGGAGAAATGCTTGAGGGTCTTCCCCCACCTCCCCACCATTGCCTTCTCCTGACGGACAATACACTGGCAGAAAAATCATCTCAGTGGAGACTTGCTCAGCCTGAGGAGTGTGCTCCATCCCACTGCCTGCACTGGACAAGGGACAGGGTGCTGGGTCTGAGATGTATATTCCTGTTCTGTTTCTTCCGTGAAAAGTCCATATTCTGTGACACAACTATTAGAATTATCTTTAATAATTGATATTAGAATTCATCCATTGATGACTGGTGTGTTTGGTTTTATTCTTTGCTGTCTTCTGCTTTCAAAGATTCCTTTTCCCAAACCAACAGTAAAAAACAAGGAAAAAAAGAGTTTTCTCAGTGCTGCTGTCTATTGACATTCAACAGAATAACTGCCCTGGAGTTAATTCCTCCTCTTAAGTAAACTACTTCAGTCAGGGCTGTTAGCATGGAGGATATTGGCATTCCTGTTTACTGAACAGGAGTCTTCCAGGATCCTTGCTTTTTTAGTGAATTTAGTGTATGTACATCTTCAATAAATGTAACAAATAATCCAGGCAAACCTGGGAGCCTACTACTGAGTCACATGCAAACTGAACCAGAAATATTTAATCCTGGAGTAAACATTTAGGAAGTGTCTGTGCCATCCTTTGCAAAAGGATAAAGCGGTCAGTCAGTGTGCTACAATGTGCATCCAGGAAAGAGCTGAAGTAATACTTTTTTTGTACTTTAAATGTAAAATAGTGTAAATAATAATGTAAATCAGGTAATGGGTTAAAGCCTTGCAACCTCTTTCTTTCACTTGAATGCCAGTTGTGTCAGGTGCCCACTCTCCTTCTTCTCCAGAAAAGAAGTTTCTGTCCCTCAGAATCTGCTCCTGCTGCAGCCACTGCACTGACACAGGTGAGAGCTGGAGAACTCTCTGCTTCACAGCTTGAGATGCAATTTTTTCAGCTATAAGAACCCAACCACACAGTGTATCTCAAACAAGTACTAGAGAAGGAGGACTTTACCTGAGTTGGTTTTGCCTGCCCTCTATAAACAGAAAAATCAATGGTCTTTGTTCTTTTATTGAGGAAAAAAAGTACTTTTTTCCCACCTGGGAGGGCTAATGGGATACTCTGGTGTGCAGCACCATTTCAGCATTGAGGGAGGTGTCCCTACTTGATCTCTACTAATGAAAGTCTTCAACCAGCTGCTCATGCTGCTTCTGGGACATAAAATTTCAGGTTCTGGCTCTCCTGATCCATCACTTTGCTAAGCCTCTGTGGCGTCCTGTGCAGCACTTTTTGAGTGTAGTCCCAGGGAAGGTGTGACCTGAAAGTCATGGCCTTTTCACTGGCCAAAGGGTGAAAAGTGGTGCTGTGGAACACCTCTATAAACTTGGCTGCAGAGGTTGAGTGTTCTGATGGACACTGACAGGCGTCCAGCCTCCCAGGTTGTGTCTGAGTCCCCGACAGTCAATACAAACAACGCCTGTGTGCAAAGCTAAGAGGTATCTTTTTTCCCCCCTAGATTTCAGACCAGCAAGATCTAATAACCTTTACTTTGGTCTCCTGCACATCTTTCTAAAAAACGAAGCATATCAGATCCTCAGAAATGAAAGGACATGGGTTAACCTTACACCTGAATTGGCATGGGCATGTCTTCTGTCATTCTTCAGTATTTTGCTATCCCGTGTTTTATGTGGCTCACCTTTCACATTGACAAAAGAGACAACAGATGTATCTTTTTTATTTCTAGAATACATCATGATTCCTTTAGAGCAGCTCTGTCATTTATCTTGCCAAATATTTAGTGGTCCTCAATATGTGAGGCTCTTCAGGAAGATTATATGATTTCTCATTCTTGCTGCCTAAAATTTAAACAAATCCAAAAAAAAATGTTGTATTTTAAAGAGGAAGAGGAAATAACTGATGAACTATGCTGCTGGGAGCTAAATCAGTGTTTCAGCAATTGAGGATTACTGGCCACCAGTCTGGGTTGGTGGAACTGCTTGGATGCCAAGCATCAACATCAGTTTCCATGCTGGATGTCATGAGAGCCTGTTGTCACTTTCCAGAGGACTATAACCAAGGTTTATCATAATAGCAGCCCTCAAAATCAGGATAGTTCAAAGCAGTTGCAGCCTTGCAAACAATTACACCCCCTGTTTATTTTGTGTGTGTGTATATTTATCTTCTTTTCTTCTCATCCTCAGAGTTCCAAGTTTTTATCAGAGGTTTTTGCAGAGTGGAACTGGAAGTTGTTCACACACTCCACCCAATAACACTGAGCATGGGGAGAGGTGCCCATGCCCGTTTCAGTGCCACAGGGAGAGCAGGTTGTGCACATGAGGAATCTGAAACTGTTGTTTATGCTTATTCTAATGAAAGAACCAACAGAGGACAGTTCCTTTACAAAAAAAAAAAAAAAAGGAAATACTTTTTAACAAGATCTAGTAGAATTTATTAAGCTTGTTGTAAAGGCAAATATCGTAAATACATGTTTATGCCACACTTCCTGTGGCCTGAGAGTCAGATGGTGAGAAATAACCCTATGAAATGGTAGCTTCAAGAAATAGTGTGCACAGGTACTATTGCACTCATATTTTGGTGTCATCCACTGCTGCTCTGCCAAATTTGATTCCAACTCAAATTATTCAGGAAGACACAATACTGAGCTGGTTCCTCAGACTGGAGAGATGGAAGGTAGCTCTGCACAGAACTTCAAGAGTGAGAAATGTAATTTGATAATCTGGGGACAACACATAATGAAGAGCCCATTGGAGGTGGAGGGCATGTTAGTTGTTTCTTAGCACAGATGGGTCTCTGACCAGGGATTGGCACCTGCCCTGTCTTTCCTGTGAAAGTGTAGATGTTTCCAAACTATGCCGAAAAAGTTGAGGGGAGGAGACAAGCTTTGAACTTCCCTTTTTTGGTAGTTCCTTGATAGTACATCAGCCTTGTTTTTCCCATCATCTTTGTCTGCCCCTCACTCCACGTGAAGATGCCTTGTTGTTAGAGATTTTTTGACGTAGCCAGGATTAGAACTGACTATTTTGCAGCCCATTCTTTATTCTCAGTTCAGGACTTACAGACTGCTCTCTGCAATGTTGTAATGAGATCTGGGATAATAATATCAAGCTGTGTCTAAACAATTGGATTAAAGGAAGCCCTTGGAATAGGACAGAGGTTGGGGTAACTTGCTGGATCCTGTGTCCGATTGCTGGCTACTTCCCTAGGGACAAAGTTTTTCCTCCTGGCAGAGCTCAGCAGCTAGCTTTCAGTTTCTTTCATGATCAGCATTTTGTACTGAATGTTTTAAAATGTTTGGAAAATGCAGCATAAGGGAGATTGAAGGTGTTACCTTTAATTGGACTAACTTAAAAAATTAATATTGAAAAGTTTTCTCCTTGTTGTGTTGCTATTGACCTGACGTTAAGAATAGCTTGTGCTGGTCTGCAGGAGAAGAGTAGAGGAATATATTTTGCTTTTGTTTTTTTTTTGTGCTTCGAATTTTGGTGGGACAGGAGAGGTTGCTATTATGTTTAGGAAAAAAAAGGTCTGAACATGAATAGGAAATATTTTCAAAGGTGTTTCAAAGATGTTGGGCTGCCTGTGATGATCTGTTCATGGATGCAGCTGGGAAAGGCTCCAGCCAGTGTGAAGGTGTTGGTAATATCTGTTTGTCAGTTTCAGAACCAGGAAGGTCTGGAAGGTAGACGGACATTTTTTTTAACCTGGTGAGGCTCCTTTGGTAATCACTGCTCAGAAAGTAATGGCATTATGGAATGGAATTGCAATTGCTTGCTTTGACCTCAAAATATTACTTTGTCATCCTTGCCTGTCTCTCTCCCTTTCTCCCCAGAAAATTAACATTAGATAAGAGTGAGGTAGATTCTTTTCTAGCTTATTCATTAGCAGCAGCAGCAGTGTTGTTAATTATGTTTAGATTGTAGAGGCTGTATTATGAGTGGCCAGAGAACACAGAATTAGTTTCAGATTTTTATAGCTAGAAGGTGGGAAAATCCTCCTCTGGGTTGCAGACTAAGCAGATTTCCTCTGGATATCACTGAGGCAATAAACAATAAGCTGCAACTTTTTTTATCATAGCTTTGCTCTCCATGCACAGATTTTACTATGAGAAATAACACAGCCCACTTTTTGGAGTGTCTTGTTCTCTTTATTTACATGCGTCATCTTCTCAGCTTCAGCTGGTAGAGTTTTCTTCTTTTTTTTTTTAATTCTTACAAGAGCAGTCAGAATGTTCTTGAGGAGCCTATAACTGTTTTTTTGAATCCTCCTATATGAGTTAGGAGCCTGCCAAAGCCTACAGCCATCCTCCCTGAGCAGCACTCAGCAGCAAGCAGGATGGGAGCTGGTTACTTGACATAATAAATAACTACAACCTTTCTGTTTATTTTTAGTTTTTTAATTTATTTAAATTTTCAAAATGTTTTGGTTTTAATCAGTTTATAAACAATTTGTCTGTCTGTGACTCAAAATATCTGAATCATTTGCTAATAAAGCCCCACCCTGAGCACAAGTACAAGGGAGTGTGGCACTGCAAATACATTTATCTTACAAACCCCTTCTCTCACCCGCTCTTGCCATCCCGACGTGCTGTGGTACTGTATTTCTGACAAACCAAACTGAAGGTATCCAATGCACCTGACGGTGTTTTCTGACTTGCTCAGTCTTCTGGAAGAGGCCTCTTCAGAATCTGCACTATATTGCCTTTATGCTCTTTTTTCCCTTTAAAAGTGCATGGGGGATTTTGCTGGTCACTGGGATGTGCTCAGCATTACAAAAGTGTTTCTAATAACCAAATTTTACTCCTGGTGTCTTTATAAACTCCCTCAGGTCTTCCTCATGATTTCTTCTTCTGAAGTCAGTTTGCACGTGTTCCTATGGGCTTTTTGCATCAACACTTGATAAGCACTGCGTGTTGATAAGACATGATTCCTGAGGAATCCCTGGAAGCACAGGGCACACGTTTCACTGTGTGGAGACAGACAAACCATGTTTAAGTTGATCCGAAGCAGGGCAGACCCTTCTCAGCCCTGAGTTCCTCAGAATTTAGTGGAAACTTCAATGTTGGATGAGGAATTTGAGGTGGAACATGAAACAGTCCCTTTCATCCTCAGCTGAAGTGCTGGTACTCATTTTGTCCTTGGTAATTAAAGGGTATTTCTTGTTTTTCTCACTCTTTCAAGTCTGCATCAGTAAGATCTTTGGAGTAATTGCTCAGAACAATAACATGGAAGTAGAACATCACTAATCTCCTTGGCTGGGAAAATTGTGAAAAGGAATGAAAAAAGGGAGAATTTCCCTGTCAGAGCTGCAGTTCAGAGCTCAGTGGGGTCTGAGAATGGAAAGAGCAGCCCTGCGTCAGCTTTGAAGAGGTAAATCCTTGAATTCACAGTGAGTAAGTTGCACATTACAGGAAGTATCAGACTGTTAAAAATTCTGATATATTTCAAGGAACTAAGCAACTAGTGTCAGAGAAATGGGTGCAAGAAATGTTTAAAAAGAAAACTAATACAAGTAGAGAGAAAAACAGACAAGGATTTAAATATATCATAAGCACATCACAACTAATTCATCTGATAAAGGAAGATACAAGACAGAAGAGGTGATTGATGTAGCTCAAAGATTTGATGGTACAAAGCCACCTTTATTTGAAATGATGAAAGGAAATAGGGCAAAAATCAGAATATTGAGGATTATTTACGATGTAAAGAGAGAGAGAGTAATCAAAAAGGTTGAGTAAATTCTAAAACGAAATAAGAAATGGCTTATGGTGTATGTGGGGCGGGGAGAATAAAGAAATCATTACTAAACAGAGAGTCACTCAGGAATCTAAAATGGATGAGCCCTGAACTGATTTCATAAATGGGCCTTGACAAAGGGGAAAACACAGCAGCACAAGGCTATCTGTGAGTAATGGAAACATTTCACAATGTGGGATGTTAATAGAACACTTGGAAAGGAGGACTATAAATAGAAGACCACTTCCATGTATGTGTCCTTTATGTAAAAGAAATTAATTAGTATTTTTTTTGCAAAATATTGAGAATTAATTTGGAAGATAATAAACTGCTGAGCGAGGGATTGCAGAATCCATGTGAGGAACACCTTTTCCTTTTTCTCCTTTCAAAAAAGGGATTCAAGTCAGTATTGCTCAGTACATGGTAAAATATTGTCCGAATTTTTCTGGCTCATGCTCTATGAAGCATAATCACTAAAAAGCTCCTACACTTGAAAGCATGTCTGTCATGAGGCACCTCCTGCTCCAAGACAGCTGCCTGGATGCTTGTTCTGGTCTTTTTAGTAAGTATGGATGACTCTGGATACCTAAAGAAGTAAAATAACTTTTTGTTTAACGTGTGTTATTCCTGTAAGTTTGAATCAACCAGACTGGATTTATTCTGCTGGTAAATCTTTGACAGAGCTAATGTCTACTTAGCCACAGGAATGTGAATGCCCTGGGAAGCATCAAGGTACCTGCACTGCATAGAGAATATGAGGTTTGCACTTACAGAGAGATGTATTTTTAAACATCTAATACATAGTAGGTGCCTAAAATAAATAGAAGATTTTTATCAGTAACTTCTGATCAAGGATTATATTGTATTTGAGAAGAGTGACAGTTACAGTGTTGCAGAATTCCATCAAATTGGATTTGATTTCTCAATAATTTTTGTATTAATTTCTGTATGCAAGATAGCAAAAGTGAATTCAGAAGGAACTGACTGACTGACGATATGTAAGGCTGACACTACAAGCCTAAGATTTTCCCCATACTGCTCGGTAGAGGACTCAGACCAAAAAAAAAAGAAGGAAAAAGAAAAAAAGGTTGAATTATTGCCAAGCACAGGCAGTTAGAAAAAATGATGGAACAGTTGCTGGGAGATTAGTAAATGTGGATCCCAGGCAGCACCATTTCTAAAATAACTTTTCTTTGTAAAACTGTGTTCAAGGGCTGGAAGTAATGATTTATGAAGAAATATGAAAAGAATTAGATGTGTTTAACTTGGCAAAATAAATGAAGAGTGTTGTACTTGTCCACAAGCATATGAAGAGCATAAACAGAAACCATGGAGAAGAATTGCCTCGGACAGGGCCTAAGGAATGCAAATTAAATGTATTGTGATCATAATGCAAGAAGGAAAATGTATCTCAGATATCAGGTAATATCCTCCATTAGCAAGATTTATGAGACCCATCATGACGGGAATATGAAGGAAATGATGAAAAGTCCATTGACTGAGTCAACCGAAATTGGATTAAAAGGTGTAGAATACTTCAGCCCTGAAACGGGAATTGTCACATGCCCAGCAAATACCACAGTCATGAGACTGTGGCATAACACAGATGTATTTCAAAGTTCTCTCTCCATGTCAGAGATGCAGGTTCTGTCCTTGTGTGTGAATGCAGGTGGGAAATTACCAAGCAAGTGTGTCTTGGTTGTGCCTTGGCTTCCCTCAGCTGCAGTTCCACATGAATCTTGTGGCAAAGTCTTCACAAACAATAGCATAGTAACATGCTCCTTCACCCCATGAGTGTCCCTAGAACCAGAGGGTTCCACAGACAGCTGGGGACAGAACATTTTGATCTTACTCTACTCTGTCTCCCAGGTACCTGCCCAGAGGGCTCCCAAACTCCAGGGCTCACTTCAGAAACTCAGGAGCGTTGATTCTGGTTGCCTGACACTGTGCCAGAGAACTCTGGCTCTTATCTGGTGATAAGCCTAAGTGATAGACTTGGAAGGGGTCCCACTGGTTTTCACCTTCAGCAGCTTGCTCTCAGGAGTCGGTCGCTGCCAGAGCTGAGGCAGACTGCTGCTTTGGCATCCAGCACCAAGTGTACCTCTGGCACTGCTCCATGTCTTATGTCATGCTCAGCACTAAAGCAGTTCAGAGTTTATTGAGCCTCTCTCCACAACTGGCTTCACCACACGTTTTGGGGTCAGCGCTCCTGTTGTGACAGCATGTTTTGTTTAGATTCTTACCTTAGATCATGGCTGCACTATTCAGCTCCTGGAAACCTTCTGCATGGTAATGGCTGGTCAGCTTTTGCCCAGTTTTAAATCCTTACGAATTCCAAAGCTGGCAGTTCCCTTGTGTCATGTCACCAAGGCTCAGTCTTCAGTAATTTGCCACTTTCCCTTCAGGGAATCTAAGGCACCTGCACAGAATTGTTTAGAAGAATTTAGAAGGTTGGTCATCTTTGAAAGGCGCCTTGTGGACCTCGATCAGTGGTCTCCATAGTGGGATGTACAAGACTATCTATTAGGGCACATGAAGAAATTTTTTTTTGCAGTAATCAATTTTAAAAATTTAAAACAGTCTTTATTTCATCCTTATCCTTTGTAAATGCTTAATTTTGTGTATGCTTTATAAAGTATATAATACAGTAGTATGTGGAGAAAATTTATAGATAAATACACATACATTGGCGTGCACACTCAAAATTTTTTTACTAATCAGGTGCAAAATCAAAAAAAGTTTGGAGCCTACTGATCTACATGTTTAGAGAAGGATGAGAATGATGGCTGTGGCACAAAGATCTTCCACAAAGAGAATCCTAAAGACTGATGATAACCTGTGAGGAGGGAATATGACACAAAATAATGAAAAGTAATGAAAAAACCCTGGGCAATGCTGCTGGGACAGTCTGTGCTTCCTTGTGTTGTCAAGTAGACCCTTGAACTCCTTCTCATGTACACTGGGGTGTATTTTAGCCTTGTGTAAATCCACAACTGCTGTGTAGTCAAATAACGTCATCTATCCTGCCTTCTCTGTCTGGTTGCTGTATCTCTTTGTTGGGTCCAGCCTGGTTCTCTGTATCCATCTGCTCTCATGGAGCATCCAGGCCTAGTTTGGACAGTCAGGCAACCACAAGTCCTGGAACATCTGTCCCCAGAAAAGGGCATAAATGCAGCTGGTTCCACTCATGGGCTGCTGTCTCATTTTCAGCTGTAGCTGGTAGCTGCAGCCACAGTCTGATCATTCAGAACATTAATTTATAGTCTTTATTATGGCTTCATATGGCCCAGGGCTTCAGAAGACTCATTCATAGTGCCACAGCCATGGCTCTGCCCAGGGGAGGCCTTTGCAGGACCTGGAAGTGCTGACTATGGAAAAATAGTGTCAGTTTTTACAATACTAGATTTCTGAGTGGCACCTGCCATCTGATCTTTCTCCGAGGCAGAAAACACAGTCAGGTCTCAGCAGTTTCTGTCACACAGTGCAGGCAGCATACCTGTTTGCCAAAGATACGTGCTGCCAAACTTTTGAGCTGTCATTCCAAATTAAGATGTTAGAGCTTTCCTTGCCTATGATAAGTCATTAAATATTGCTCAATTACCTTGCATTGAGCCTTTTTTTAAACTCGAGCTTACTTTACTGAAAGGCATCCTGTCTTGATTTGGAGATATTAAAAGATGAAAAATCCTCCTTCCTTTGATAGGGCAGGGTTTTTAATGTCTAATCATTCTCACTATAAAACTGTGCCTGATTTCCAATTTAAGCTGGTCTGGCTTCAGCTTCCAGCAATTGGTTTTTGTTATGCCTTTCTTGGCTGGATTAAAGAGCCCTCTAGGACCTGGTATTTTCTCCCTTTGAAGGTACTTATACATCGTAATCAAACCATCTCTTGATCTTTTTAATAAACTAAACAGATCGAGCTCCTTAAGTGTCTCATTCTCAGGCAGCCATTCCAGTTCTCAAATAATTTTTATGACTCTGCACTGTCTCCAATTTTCCTGTGTCCTTTTAAAAACACAGCCACCAGGAACAAAGGCACTCAGGGTATTTATAGTCAAGTGCTTGTTCCTTTTCCCAAAATCCTTCAGATTCTCTTATTTCCATGCTATGGGTTCCCCAGTCTGTAGAAGACTTTCTTGCTCCTAGAAACTATGACTGATGTCATTTGCTCCCAGACACGTAATCTAGCACCAAAAAATGTGTGGACCTTTGCTCTGATCAGTGTAACTGTTCTTGAGCTTTTTTTTTTGCCCATTTGTCGGAGCTATTTTAAATCATTAATGCTCGGGAACTAGGACCTTTGTGTATTTTACGTTCTGAAAGGACAAGAACTTGAACTGTTTGGGGCTGCCCAAAATCACCATTGATTGTAACTGAGCCTGTTTGTTCTTCTAGAGGAAACCGAGGCTTCTACCACCCTCCAAAAGTGATCTCAGTAACCAAAATTATGTTTCACTTCAGGCAATGGTCAAGAGATAACACAGGGGGATTGGCCAGGGAGGACAGAGTTCAGGAACCACTTAGACTTCTCTAATGAGCCCAGGAAGCTGCCCTGGTTTGTACAGGGAATTATGCTGTCCGTGAGGATTTTCTAAACCTGTCTAGTGCTGCTTCTCAGACTCGGCAGTTGCTTTGTTGGTTTTGTTTTTCCTGCAATGTATCTGTGTTTATTAAGGGGATAGTGGATGATCACTCTCCACCCCAATAAAAAGGAAATGTTCCAGGTATTACCTTGGTGAACTTATTTCTGTTACAATCCCTTATCCCCTTCTGGTGCCCTTTCCAATTCCTTTCCTGTTATTAGTCATAGTTATCTTCTGCTGACTATGAGCAAACTGGAGGCCAGATCTGGGGTACCTTGTGTTGCCAATATTAGGCATTTTTTCTGTTGCACCAACCAGCCTCTGAGATATTTATCCTTGCAATTATCTGCCAGGTAGGCAACAGCTATTACCTGGTTTTAAGATAGGGAGGAGAAGCCGAGGTATGGAAAGCTTCAGTAGGTCAGGGCTTGAACTGAGATCTTCTAAGTCTGAGGTAATTGTGCCTCCTCTCTGTTCCATCTTTAAAAAATGAAGCACACATGTTAGTTCTGAGGCTCGCTTTCATCTTCACCATTCTGCCTTCAGAAATCTTCACTCCTCCTCGCCGCACTGCGGTCGCCCTCGAAGAGTTGCACAAAGGCTGTCAGTCGCTTTGGTTCACCGTCATCAAATATTGAGGAAAAATAGGAACAATTACAAGTTTAATATTAAAAGAAGCAATTTCATTTCCTTTCTGGAGTCTGTGTAGTTTCTTAATGCCACCTGAAGAAGCAGAATACCTTGTGCCTGGTGAACGGGGCTCATTTACCTCAACTCGGACCTCAGCCCCAGCGTACAGGAGACGGGCAAGCGGACACCTGGACTGGCCTGGGCTGTGGCTCGGTTTTATTTTTAATGCCCCGCTGGGCCCGACTGCCAAAACTGGGCCGTCGTTTTTTGATTAGACTGTAGCGGGGCAAGAGCCACTAAAGGCCGCCGGACTGTGCGGGGTGTCCGCTGCCCGGGCCGGGCCGGGAGCGGAGCCAGCCCCGCTCTGGCCGCGGAGGTGCCCCCGTGTAGGTACCCCC
>VXBC01008788.1:1024683-1050381 GCA_013399945.1 Ploceus nigricollis | reverse complement strand
GCCGACAGCCCGACACCGCCAGGGATCCGCTTCATGTTGGCCCGGTGCCTGAGGATCTCGTCTTCCGCAGGGAACGGCAGCTTCTTGGCACCGATACGGGACAGCCAGGCCGTGTCAGTCGCCCGGCTGCCCCCCACCAGCCGCCCGCGCCGGGAGAGCACCTTCCTGGCCAGCCAGCCCGTGGCAGCGGCCGCCTTGCTCAGCACCTGTGCCCGGGGCTTGAATTTCCTTTCCGGGCGCCGGCGGAAGAGCAACGCGCCGTCCTCGGGGTCCTGCCCGCCCCGCCGCAGCAGCAGGAAGGATGGCCTCGATGGTGACTCCTTCTTGGCCTCCTCCTTGGCCTCCTCCTTCCTCTTCTTGCCCACCTGCTTGAAGCGCATCATCAGGTTGGAGGTGGACTTCAGCACTGCCTTGTTCTTCTTTTTCTTCCTCTTCTTGGTGCTGTGCTTATTTAGTCCCCAGAAGAAGCGGGATGTGTTCTTGAACTGCCCCTTCTTGGGCCGACGCAGCCCCAGGTTCTTGAAGCCCAGGAAGAGCTTCGAGGTGCTGCGGAGGCTTCGCTTTGCCCGGGCCTTTGGGGGTGCTGCCGCCTCCTCCTCAGCTGGGCTGGCTTCCACAGAATCTTTGGGCTGGCCCTTGGCCTCTGCACCCTTGGCCCCTTTCTTCTTCTTGTCAGTTGTCAGCCCCATCATCAGCTTGGAGGTGCCCTTCGTGTTCTTCTTGGCTGTTGCAGCATTGCTCTCACCCTCCTCTTCCTCCGTCTCCTGCTGCACCTTCTTCCCAAGGCCCAGTTTCTTTGCCACTCCTGCCTTGGGCAACCCCTTCTTCTCCTTCCCCTTCCCCTTCTTGGGCTCCTCTGCAGCCACCTCCTCCTCATCTTTCTCCTTTTCTTCCTTTTCCTCCTTTTCCACCTCCTTTTCCTCCTTTTCCACCTCCTTTTCCTCCTCCTTTTCCTCCTTTTCCTCCTTTTCTTCCTTCACCACCTCCGTCTCCTCGCTCTCCTCTGCCTTCAGCAGCTCCGCATCCGAGGCATCCTCTGACTCGTTGGGATCCTCCTTCTTGCCCTTCTTGCCATCCTTCCCTTTCCCTTTGCCCGCCTTCCCTTTGGGCTCCCCCTTCTTGCCGGCCATGCTGGCGGTGGCGGGCGCTCATGCTCCGGCCCCGGCGGGGCGCTGGGAGGTGATGCCCTGTGCCGGCAGGAGCCTGCTCCCGGCACAGCGGCCGGCTCCGGACCCCGCCGCCTGCCCCGGATGGGAATTTACCTGTGCCCGGCTTTGGCGAGGCACATGCCCGTGCGTGGCTCCCTCGGGCGCCGGTGGCCGCCTGCTTGGCATGGCGCTGCGGCGGTGGCACCCGGCCCCGGGGCAGCCCGGCGGAGCCGCTCCTGCCTCCCGCGCACCCCGCGAGTCGGCAGCGCGGTGCCGGTGGCTGGGATCCGGTTGTAACCCAACCGCCAGGCTCGCGGTGGCATGAATAATGTAAGGGATGCACCACGCCAGCCCCGAGACTTTTCCGAAGGAGCAGGGAAGGGCCCCTGCTGCTGGGAGCATCCCCCCAAGGGAACGCTGCAGGGACAGCACTGTTACCCCAAAACGAGACCCTGCCACCTCCCCACGCCTCGGGGCTTCCTCTGCCCCTCCCTGAGGAAATCAGCCTCTTCCTCCAGCCAGCACGGAGACGGATGAAGCCCGGGGATCCGTGAAGCCGAACGGCGGCACCAAGAGAGAGGTGACAATTCTGCAGAGCCCAAGGCAGCAGCGGGAACACACCCAAGAGGAGCCACACAAGGGAGGGACCCAACACCAGACCATATTCCACAGCCCTGCTGAGAAGCACTGAGGAGCTCAGAGCCCTCAGGGGCACTCCTCATGCCATGCCAGGTGGCAGGTGTGTGCGGGGAGCCACACGTGCCCACACACAGCTGGCAAGAGGGGTTGCATGTGCCACACGTGTGGCCCGTGGCAGTGCCAGCAGCGTGTTTGCACACACACGTGCCCAGGCGCGGGGTGACCACATCAAATGTTAATGGCAGGCCTGGATTCCTGCAGCTCATCAAAGTTTAAGCAGCATCAGTGGGAACTCACTGTCCCACATGGATCACCTGCAAGCAGCAGTGGGGCTGGTGTGGGCAGGGGCAGCAGCTGCTGCACCCCCTTACAGGGGATGTGTTTGGGGAGACAGAAGCATCCAACTGTGCAGCAGCTGGCAGAACCAAAGAACCAGCAGCAGTTGCTGGACTGAACCCATTGGTCCCCCCCAGCATCAGAAGAGCCCAAGGCTGGCATCTCCTGGTGTTGTGTTCTCCCCAGCCTTGTCCCTCCCTGCCACATCTGCAGTGGAGGGGCATCCACCATGATCCCATGGCTTTGCCTACTCCCTGCTTTAATTTCTGGGATAGAGACATCCTGGTCTGCACAGATGGAGGCAGCTCTGGAGTGCAGGGTGGGTAGAGGGGCAGAGTGGGATGAGAGGCACCTGGCAGGCATCAGGAGAGGGTCTATGACAGAAACACAGGATCAGCAGGAGCCCTGCTGGCACTGTCACAGTCCATGCACAGGTCTGCCATGGCCACTGAGCCATATGGGGCTGACAGAGCCTGCCCTGCCAGGGGCACAGGCACCTGCCACACAGCACCACCCCACCCTCCTGGCGAGGGCACACAGAGCCTGGGGACAACGATGTGGCAGGGAACCACCTCGGGCAGGGACACAGTCCTTCTCTCTCTGCTGGCAGAGAGCAAAGGGGTACCCAGCTGGTGAAAAGCTGGTGCAAGTCACCCCCTGCATCCCACTACTCGTGCAGTCCTTGCCACCACCCCACTGCCCTCCACGGTCCCTACCTCTGTCCCCCCCAGGCAGGGCAGTGGCCCTGGCAGTGCTCTCAGTGCCCTGGCACAGCTCCCATGCTGTTGCCATGGCTGTGCCTGTGGTGCCTCCCTGCCCATGACAAGAGCTCTCCAAGAAGGGGAATAAAGGGAGAGAGAGGAGCTTCATCCCACACAGATGCTGCCTTCCATGGCCCCAGCCTCCATACCAGACCCCAAAACACCTCCCCATGTTCTTTGCCCTGCTTCACCTGCCTTTGGCACGGCAGAGCTGGCCAAGAGGCTTTTGTGCCCAGGTGCAGTGGGATGGAAGCAAAGCAGGGGTCAGAGGGGCACCCACATTTGGTGGCTGTTTCCAGGGTGTGTGGGCACGGCTGCATCCAGCAGCAGTGCACAGGAGAGACCCTGAGTGCAAAACCTGGCAGTGAGGGGTCTCTGCAGTGGCAGTGGGCACCAAGGCTGTGGTAGAAGGTACCCAGAGCATCCTTTGGCTGGGTCAGTCCTGAATGTCTCCAGCCACGTGGGTGAGGCAGGGAAAGCCACCTCACCTCAGGGACACGGCCCGGGGCAGACCTAGTGTCACTGCCGCAGCCTGCGGCTGTGCCATGGCTGGATGCAGGGAGGGGATGGAGGCTTTGGCCTCGGGGGTTCACCCGCCCCAGCCCGGCAGGACGCGCGGCTGCCCAGGACTGTACCTTTGGAGTGCCGGCATCGGCGGGCAGAGCTCCAGAGGCAGCAGCTCCACGTCTCCAGGCAGGTCTGCGGTCACCAGCCGGCCCCGGGTCTGCTTACAGCCTGTTTCCAGTTACAGCCGGAGCAGGGCTCCGTGCCACCACACCACACCACGGCACGGGCACGCCACGCCGGCCCTGGCGCTGCCGTGCCTCCCGGGAGCCCCGTGCTCCGGCACCACGGAGCCAGCCCAGGCACCTCCTGGCTGCGGCAGCACCTCTCAGCACATCCCCTTCCCTGTCTTCAGTTCTGCATCATTGCACATCCACTCTCAAACACCTGTGAGCAGGCGAGGAAGCCCAGCCACAGCTCTTGTCACTCCAGTCACAGCTCCAGGGATGCTGGGAGCACAGGGATAAGCTGGACTCTCCCAGCAGTGTGACAATGGCACAGCCCTCCAAGCCCCCGAGGCACAGCGGGGTCTTTCCTTGCGCCCCCAGGCACACATTACCCCCCTGATCTGGCTAATTTCCACCCCCTCCAGTTCCTGCCTCCAAAATGAGGATGGGGACCCAGCACATGAGCAATACACGGCAATCCCTGCCTGCCAGCTGCTGCCTGCTCCCCACGAGGGAGGTGTTATGGGAGGAGATAGGCCAGAGCAGATGCTGGAAGAACAAAGCAGCTGGGCACGATGCTGGCATGCACCCAGGAATATGCTGGCTGGCTGCCCTAGAGCCAGGTCACAGCCCTGTGCCATCACCTCAGTCCCAAAGCCAAGCCCAGGAGCTCTCCTGGGGCAAAACAGCCCCGAGGTAAAAGGAATGTGGGGAAAGGGTGGTAGGAAACATGGGGTAGAGGGTTCCAGTGAAGGAGGGAGTGTTCAGGGGAGGCCACTCTGCTCTGGAGGGCAGTGGGAATGTGGGGCTGTGGAGAAGGTGGGAAGGCAGAAGGTGAGATAAGGGAGGATAAAGACAGCAAGCAGCCAGGCAGGGACAGGCAGAGGTGAGGGGACACCACACTGAGAACCTGAACAGCAGCGCTCGCTTAAAAACCACCATCACACACAAAGGTCCCTTCCCGGCAAAGCCCCCGCGGCACCTGCGAGCCCAAGGGAGGTGCCACCCATCTGGGGCACCCAGAGCCACTCACCTGGGGTCGCCAGCTGCCCTGCATGGCGTGGGGCCGGCTCGGTGCTCCCCGCGGGACCATCCCTCCCCCGGCACTGCGGGACCGTGGCTGCCGCGCCGAGGGACCCGATGCATATTTGATGACTGCTATTATTCTCATCTCCACTCGTGAGCACAGCGATGGGACCTGATCTTCCCTCACAGAGCCTCCTGCTCCCGTGGTCTCTGTCCCTTGCACCCCTGGTGACACAGCTGGACTGTCCCACATCCCTCCCAGGATGTAGGTGAGCCTCAGTGTAGCCCAGATGTGAACAGCTGGAAAATGGCCCTGGCCCATTCTGGCCCCCCAAGCAATGGGAGTTTAAAAGAAATCACAGAAAGTGGGAGTGAGGAACAAATGCACCTCCTCACACCCCTCTCCAAAGCTGGGCTGGGACCAACCAGCTGCAGAGGTTCTGGCAGGGATCTAGGCACCCATTACCCCAAAAATATCAGAGCATCCTCTCCTCCCTGGATAAGCAGGACACTCCACCTGCCTTCACAACACTCCATTCTCCCCATTCCAGCACTGGGCTCCTGCATCCCACCAAACTGGGGACCGTTTTCCTGCAGTGATGGAGCCTGTGGCTCTGCCAAATGCAGGGGCAGAGAGAGCATCGTGCTGCAGCACCCGAGCCGGGAAAGCCTCCGCTTCCTTCTCCTCCAGGCAGGCACGTCCCAGCCGTAATGCGGTGGGTATTTATTATGCTGATTCCTCAGAACGCGAGGGCTTAACTGCAAATTACAATCAATAGCCCCAATCCCCGCGGGGCAGGTTCATCATTTAGCAGGCGCAACCAGAGGAATGCAAAACTATTTGCCAGCCATAAATCCTCCTCTCCGAAGCCTCCCCAGCCGGCTCCGCGCCACTCCCGGTGGCTGGTTGGGGTGACCCTTGTCAGCATTTGAGACAATTAAGCTGTCACTGCGGATCGTGACTCTTATATACGGCCCTGAGCAGCACTTTGAGATGTCACCGTGATGGGGTGAGGGGAGCTGGCTGAGGCGAGCCTGCCGCAGCAACCATCTCTCATTGAATTAAATGAATGTATTTGGAGGCAGAGTCACTCTTTATTACCTTGCAAACGATTCCTGACTAAATTAAATTATAAGAGGAGTGTTCAGCCAATCAAACCTGCTTGATTGCCTGGAACAGGCATTTTAAACAGAGCACGCCTCGAGTCGTCGCTGGTTGCAGCGTTAGATGGAGGGTGGCTGATGGGCTGTGGGGAGGCTGATCCACCCTGCTCCACACCTGGAGTGCTGCACGGCCCCAGGGATGGGGCAGGATGAGCACAGCCCCCTGGGAACAGCATGAATGAGCCTGGAAGGCAGCTGGAAGAGCAAGGGAATGTCAGGAGCACAGAGCAGGGCTGCTGAGGGCAGCTTTCTCTGAGCATCATCCAGCCAAGGCTTTCTTCCTACAGCAGGGAAATGCAGGGTGCTGCTCCTCTGGGGGCAAATCCACAGCCCCTCCTGGAGAGCCCTTCTCCCAACACACAAGGAGACACTGATCACATTTCCCTTCAGCAGCTCCCCAGCGAGGGGCTCTGGTCAATGCAGAAAATCCCAGAATGATTTGGGTTGGCAGGGAGCTCAAAGTGAATCTCGTTCCACCCCCTTCCACTATCCCAGGTTGCTCCAAGCCTGGCCTGGGACACTTCCAAGGATGAGGCAGCCACAGCTCCTCTGGGCAGCCTGTGCCAGTGCCTCACCATCCTCACAGGGAAGAATCTCCTCCTAACACCTCATCTGTATCACCCCTTTCAGTTTAAAACCATTCCCACTTTCCCTGTCAGTACATGCCCTTGTGCAAAGTCCCTCTCCACCTTTTTTATAAGCCCCTTTAAATACCAAAATGCTGCAAATTCCATAAACCTCAGGAGGCTCCAGTACAACCCTAATGCTGCAGCAGATTTCCCCCTTGCCCTTTGGATCTTGTCTTTTCAGGACTTGGAGATCTCTTGGAGGCAAACTCACTCCAGCACGAACTGCAACGTTTGCTGCTTTTAACATAAGTGCAGAACAATTAGGGAAGCTCCTGGAAGAAGGAATACTGCAATTAAATGGTGCATTTTCAAATGCAGCTATAAACTTGCTGCCAAAAAAGCTACTCTCTCTGAAAAAAGAAGTTGGCTTCTTCCAGCTTAACTATTTTTACTTCATCCCCATTCCAATTTTAATCATGTATCTGTTCATTTTGAAGAGGATAAAATGCCCATTTTCCTAAATGAAGCTAATTAGGCAGAGGAGGTTTTAACAATGATATGCCAAAATCAATTTGGAACCCACACTGAGGTAGCAGCAGCTATTCAAGGACAGGTTTTAGCAGGTAACACTGTGCATTTCAGCCTCACACCAAGCACCCCCTGGCTCCCAGCACTACCTGGGCTGAGGATGAAGCCCTGTCAGCAGTTCTGGTTGCCCGGCTCTGTGCCAAGGCTTGGCAGGCTACAGGATTTGGACAGAAAAGTCAGAAACTCAGGGACAAAATGAAACCAAAATTAGTCTTTGTGAGGGCAACTCTGCCTGTGTGACCTTCGTGGGAAATGGGAAGGGTGAGTTAATGTGCTGGAACAGCATCCCACCCAGCTCACACTGGGAAGGGCCAGCTTTCCACTGCCAGACAGGGATAATGGGGATCATTTGGAGCTTGTTCTCCACTCGCTGCCTCTGTGGTCAGGATTTCCTCTACACTCCAGCTGTGAACAAAGCCAGGAACAGGGAAGGGAACTTACAGAGTTCAAAGTCACCTTCTTAGCTTGGGCACTGTGTATAGTATCTATCTCCCATCACCAGTCTCTTGCAGCCACTTCACCTTCTGTTGCCCCCTAAATCTCCTGCAACAGCATCCAGGATTCCTCAGGTGGCCAAAGGTAAAAAAGAGAGTTAGGAAACACACCAAGCCATCTACCCACCATTCACATGAAATAACAACTTTTTATTTTCTCAAATAAAATAATCCTTCCATTTCTGCTCAATCAGGTTGTGAGGGGTGGGGAGGAACCCTGCTCAGACAGGTGTCACACCTGCCCTCACAGTTCTGCATCCACATCAGACCGAACCTTTTCCCAATGAAAGAAAATAAAAGCTATTGGCAGCTCTTGATCCCAGAAGGCAAGAGCTGTCCTCTATCAGGCACTCTGAATTGTTTAGCAACAGTATTCAATGGAAAAGCATGATTACAAAAATCCCAGATTTCTGATGAACAGTATCCAGACAAGCAATGTTTAACAGGGCTGGGGTAAAACTCACGGCATGGGGTGGTACCTTGAGCTCCAAAGAGCTGCAACTGGAGTTTAGGGGCATGGTTGATGAGACCTCCACCTTGGAGACTGAAGGGCAGGACAGCTCCTGCCCAACAAAGGAGGAAGCTCTCAAGGCAGCTCCCCAGTGAGTGAGATGCCAGACGTGAGTCCTCACCCCAGACTACAGCTCTTGGATCATACCCCACTGCAGTCTGGCCAGACTAATTAACCATTACCAGTTTAATTTCTCATCTCTCAGTACCAGGATGTCCTACAAACCCCACTGCAAGGCTATGGAGAGGCACAGAATGCCAGGTTTTAATGTTAATTGAGGTGGGACCATTAAAAATAGGGGTTGTCTCAGCTGCAGAGACGTGTCCAGCGAGCAGGGGAGGGAGAACTCTGATTCTGCTTCAGATCAATGCTTAAATTAAGTGAATGGATAAGCAGCAAAGCATCAGCAATGTTCTCTCAGCCCATAGCACAGGGCCAGATTTTTTTTACACAAACCCAAACATTTCCCACTGGGAATGCACATGGATTCATGTGCAAACCCCACAAGGGGCAGGACACTGCTGTCTGTGGAACTGTGCCCTAGAAGAACTGGCTCCTTTTAAATTTTTAAGAAATATCACTTGGCCTGAAATGCTGCCAGATGGAAACCCATCTTCCCCATCCCCACCTGCAAGCACAGTAGCCTCATTTTCTGCCTTTCTCCAACAGAAGGAGCTTCACAGAAGCTTTCTTGGCTCTGGAACACATCNTTTTTTTTTTTTTTGGTGTGTTTAGTTTTGTTTTTACATGGTCAGTTCCAATTGCAGTGATTAAAGGCAAGGCCAGGCACCAGCAGTTATTTCTTTACGATCTGAATGACATCTTCATGCTCCATCATATGGGTTAAGCCCACTCTTTGAGGGCTGTACTTTGTGCTTGTCCCCTTTGAAGCAAAAAAATGGGGAGAAGGGTTAGAAGACCAGTCAGAGACACCTGAAGAGAGGGATTCCAGTTGCTGTCTAACACTTACCCACACCAAGGCATATTTGAACTGGCTGGCTAATGATCTGTGAATCCGATGGCACTGCAAGACAGGCAGGAAGAAGTTGAAGTATTTACATTCATCACTTTGCAAACAACTTTTTCAACACCCAGGAATTAAAAAAAACTCAAGTCTATGCCAGAATTTACAATAAAGACTTTAACAGCTAGTTAAAAGCACTTGAAATCATACAGACACAGGAATCACCAGCCCACACAAAGCCCCATTCCATTGTTTCCATGTGCTTTTCCACTGGTCTGCATTAAATAATTACTGTTTAAACCTTTTATAGCAGCTGTGAAAGAAACCCGAGGCAGATAAAAGGCAACAAAAGGAGAAGCACAACCAAACACTGACATGTCCTGAGCTTTATGGAGCACAAATCACAGCAGGTCCAGGAGGAACTGCCTTCTGCACACAGGGAAATGTAAAAGATGCAGAAAAATTACCACATGTTCCACAGAGGCCCCTTTCCGTAGAATAATGGCATCTGTAAAGTCTGGTCTCTCTGTGGAGAAGCAGAAGGGGGGAAAAAAGCATTGGATTTCTATCAAGTGTGCTCTAAAATGCTGACACCATCTCACATCACCTTGTGCTTACTACTCCCAAATTCCTCCTTCCTGCTCCCAGACAGAACAGGGATCCAGTACCTAAAAGCATCAAATCAGCTCTCCACTACCCACAAGTGCAATTACCCACTCCACACAGTCAGCACCTTCCTCACAACCCACCTGATCTGACTCCATCCCAAACCCTTGCCTTAAGGGAAACAAAACCACCCAAGTCAAAACACACCTGCTCAAGGAAAAACCAAAATCCCCAAGATTTCAGAGCTTAACAAACTCAGAAAATTCCTTGATCTCCTTGCATCCACCCAAGTTCAGCTGCTCACAACCAAAGAGAGCAAGTTATAGATGTGCCTTCATCACTGGGAGAAGTTGCAAGTGGGTTATAAAGCAAAAGGAGGATTTAAGTCACCTCCAAGGGCATGGGAATCACCAAATTTCTTGCAGCAGGAACAGGAAACTTCTTCTGGGTTGTGATGAGCTAAACAGTTCATCACAGTGTGCTTAACAAGGAAAAAGCTGTGAACTTGCACACTTTATTCCCCCATACAGTGCAAGGACTTAAGAAAATTCAGCTCTTGTAAAATACAACAGGAAGGCCATGGTGGGATCCACACATGGCAGGATCAGACAGAGCAGGAAGCATTTGGCAAGAGCTGAAAGATGATTAGGGAGGGTGTAATTCCAGCATTTCCAAGGCACCAGCTCTGTCTGCCTTCCATGAGCAGCAGCAGCATTTGTGCCTTTCAAACCTTCTGCTCAGCTCACGGTCACTTACGTCCCCGTTTCTTGGTGTAGATGCAGGTGAGTGCCAGGTACTCCCAGAGCTTTTCCAGCAAGTAGTCCAGGTTCAGCTTCATGCCACAGCTGCAAAACACCAGGATCATCTGTTTACTGCTGATGTGATTTAGGGATCCAGAAGAACAAGGTGAAATGTCTTTATTAAAGTGCTGGAGAACGAGGGGAAAATCTTTAATGAGGCAAGGAAAGGAAAAACACAAGGTAAAACGACCTTAAACTGAAGGAGGGCAGGGTTAGGTTAGATATTAGGAAGAAATTCCTTACTAAAGGGGTGGAGAAGCACTGGAACAGGTTGTACAGAGAGTTTCATGCTCCATCCCTGGAATTGTTCAAGGCTAGGTTGGATGGGGCCTGCAGCAAACTGATCTAGAGGAAGGTGTCCCTGCCCACGGCAGGGGGTGGAATGAGATCAGCTTTAGGGTCCCTTCCAACCCAAACCAATCCATGATTCCAGAAGGGTGAACAGCTTTGAAGCAGCAAAGCCCCAACAGATATATCAGCACTTCTAAGGAAACGAGCCAGACTGTTTGACTCTGTCCTGCAGCCAGCACGGAGAAGCCAAGCTGCCTGCCTCTCCAGGGGAAGGAAATCTGGGAAAAGCTGCACAGCAGCTCTGCTTCTCACCCCAGCAGCCCTGGGAGAAGCCTCTTCCTGGGAGAAGCTGGAGAAAGGGGTGTGAAATGAACCCCACACCAGGCAGACCAGCAGAAAAGGCAACGTGACAGCTCCTACCTGATGACAACACTGTGGGGCCTCCGAGCAAGACGATCCACTTCCTCCATGGATATCTGGTCAATCTTGTTATAAACCTAAACCAAAGGGAAAACAACACAGCCCTTAAAAAGGAGCAAAATGTACAAAGAACAAGGTAGCTCCAGCACCTGAAGAGAAACATGGATCTTGTCAGAAGATATGCCAAGACTCTCAGTAAAACAAACTATTAAAATTCAGAAGCCTGAATATAAATTTTGGCCTTTTAAAATTCTCCCTTTGGGATGACTTGGAACACGTTCTTTGATTTCATACAGACCCAGTGGCTACAAACAGAGCCCTAAAGGGACCTCTGGCACACAAGGGACCAGACGTGACAAGCACAGAGCTGGCAGCAGGGGAGTCAGAGGCTCCACGCGTGGGAGCAAAGCCCCAGCACTAGGATTGGAAGCTCTGCTGCTCCAGGGCAGCACCAGCCACAAGAGGGCCCAGGGAACACACACAGCACGGCTGCACATCCAAAGCCTATAAAAAACTCCCTGTCGAGCTGTTTTCCACCTCTTAAACCCCAAATCATTACTGTTTTAGGAGCCAGGA
Organism: Ploceus nigricollis; assembly: GCA_013399945.1. Taxonomy (NCBI): domain Eukaryota; kingdom Metazoa; phylum Chordata; class Aves; order Passeriformes; family Ploceidae; genus Ploceus; species Ploceus nigricollis. Next base: position 1,038,757 of record VXBC01008788.1, on the reverse strand, counting down.
ACAAGGGCATGGAATAATAGGACAAGTGGGAATGGCTCTAAATTGAGAGGGCAGGGTTAGATGGGATATTGGGAAAATATTCTTCCCTGTGAGGGCAGGGAGGCCCCAGCACAGGCTGCCCAGAGAAGCTGTGGCTGCCCCTGGATCCCTGGAAGTGTCCAAGGCCAGGTTGGTCAGGGCTGGAACAACCTGGGATAGTGAAAAGTGTCCCTGGCCACGGCAGGGGGGGAAAGAGATGAGCTTTAAGGTCCCTTCCCACCCAAACTGTTCCATGATTCTGTGAAGCTCCAACGTTTCCTTTGGCACAGAAAAGAGATGCTGGGTGTGACAGAAGCCAGGCTGCCCAGGATACTCACATAGAGGCATGGCATGTAGACCCTGTTTCCTACAATCACATCAATGAACTCATCAGGGGAACAATCCTCTCTGAACAGGACTTCAGCATTGAAGATTTCTGAGGTGGACGCTGTCAAGGCCCAAATCCCAACAAACCACACGGGCTGAGCTCCCTGGTGAGAGCCTGTTGCCAACCAGCCAGCACCAAAGTGACACCAAGGCTGTCCCACAGCAGAAAGCACTTGAACCATGAGCTGCTGATGGCTTAAGGGCCTCCCATTTTAGGAAAGGATACTGTATTCATGGAGGATGAGCTGAACCAGCTTCTCAGAGCACTGAGTCAACGTGACAGTGGAGTTGAAGGAGATGCCTCCACCCTTCTTGGGCTGCAGGAGGCAAAAGAGCAATGTAAGAACATTCTGCAAAACCCAGAGCCCCCTCAGCCTGTCCAGCACAAGGGACAGCACAGAGTGAGCTCAGCTTTGAGCAGGCAGGCACACAAGCTGTGCCTCCAGGAGCTCAGGAAGCCTCACCTTGAAGTAGATATTTGGTTTGCTTTTGTTCAGCCGGATTCCTACAGATTCCAGTTCTTTCTCCAGCAAGGCCCTGCAGGGACACAGCACCTGTGAGGCTGAGCGTGGCCAGGTGACACCCAGACCTTTCCCTTTTTGATTCTTGTGTTGATACAGCCCTGCCACAGGTTAGGCCTAATGCAGGTCAGAGTCTCTGGTGGAAATCCAGGTTGACATTCCCATCTCTGACAGCCTTGCTGTAGGAATGACCCTCCAGCTGAGCACCCACTCCAGTCAGCAGGATGCTTCTCATGGAATACAACCCCCACCTCATACTCAATAATTTAATTCCTCATTCCCCAGGTGCTCTCCACAGTTCCTCAGGGAGCTGGCATGTTTTCAAGCCCAGAGCCCAGCTCACACTCACCTCTGCACCTCGCCCTTGGTGGCATCCAGCATCATGATAACGACGTCTGCTGTCCTGGCCACAGCGATCACCTGCCGGCCCCTGCCCTTCCCTGGGGAGACAGGAGGGGCATGCACATCAGCAAGAGGAACCAGCTGAGTTCTCTGACAGATGGGGACTCCTGCCCCATGCAGCAGCTTGAAAGCAAGGAAAAAGATCCTGCAGTGCTGCTCTGGCTGCAGTCAGCTGTTGGGAGCCCTGGCAGCAGCTCCAGGCAGCACAGAGAGCTCAGCACAGAGGAGATCAGTGCCAGAAGGTGCCTTAGGAAACACAGACACTGTTCTAGTGACCCAAGGGAATGGCTGGAGCTGTGTCAGGGAGGGTTAGGTTGGATATTAGGAAAAGGTTCTTCCCCCAGAGGGTGATGGGGCACTGCCCAGGCTCCCCAGGGAATGGGCACGGCCCCAAGGCTGCCAGAGCTCCAGGAGGGTTTGGACAGCACCAGGCACAGAGTGAGATTGTTGGGGTGTCTGTGCAGGGCCACAGGTTGGACTGGATGATCCCTGTGGGTCCCTTGCCAGATGTTCCGTGACTCCCTGATTTCCTAAGCTATTTTCAGACACAACCAGCCAATGAAGACAATGATAACACAAAGAGACAAAGCCAACATCTCTTCCCAGAATCAGGAGTCATGGGAGGACTGGCAGGAACTCAGGGAATTACTCAAACAAGGTTAGTGTTTAGCTGTAATTCTCCCTCTGCCTCTCCAGCATCTTTCTATAGATTTCACCAGAAAACAGATGAGCCACTTAACACTCAGGCAAGGATGTGAGAAGTGACTGGCTTGCTTTGGCTCCCACCTCCAGAAAACCATCTTTGTGCTACATATAGACCCTTCTGTGGGCTCAGGGACAGGAATCGTGCCTCACATAGGATCAAGGACTCAAAAATTTGGAAAGACAATGTAGGAACTCTTGGCCCAGGAAAGCTGTGTGTATCTGAGACACCCAGGGGCACTACTGAGGGCAAATCCCTCCTGTACATGAACACAGACATGAGCCAACCTTGGGCTGCTCCTTCGATGATTCCAGGCAGATCCAGCAGCTGAATATTGGCTCCTTTGTACTGAAAGGGAAATGGAAGGAGGGAAAGTTAAAAGCTTCTTGTAGGGTACCTGAGCTGCCCCAAAAGCCCCAGACACATGTGGGGGGTCCACATCCTGTGGAGAGTGGAATTGGATGGAACTGGCAAGCCAGGGGAACTCTGCACAAAGCTCATGGCTCTGTCCTGAGGCAAATTCCAGAGCCATGGGCTGTGTTCAGCAGCACACACAGCTTGCATTAGATCCTGACCCCCTAAAGCATCCTGTGAATGCAGCTGGACAAAGCACCAGGAAAACAGCACAGCAGTTACACATTCCCATATTTGGGGAATGGAAAGGAAAAACAACCCTTCTTTTCTTGGTCTAACGAGAAAACTCTGTAATGAACAAGTGCCACATCTCTTACTGTGACAGATCAAACTATTCAGGTGTGCTGCAGGTCTTACAGTACCAGGAAAAAACCCAGGAGACTCTTATTCCTAGGATTTGCAAGGCACTGGCTCTCCAGTTGCTGTTGCAGCTCACAGCTCTGCTTGAATGTGTTACATTAAATTCCTGTTCCCACTAATACAGTTACTTTCATTATTTAACTCCCCCTTCCATCCTGACCCAGATTTCCTCATTACTCTTGGACACTTTTCAGTTTGATGCCCTTTATCATTTGCTTTACTGATGGATGCTGAGGTCACCACTAATAAAACCCCTCAAGGACAGGAATAGCTGCATTTTGTTTTGAAAGTGATCACAGCACAGATTGCCTCTGTAAAGCTTCATTAAAAACAAATCTGTCAAGGTTTGCAGCCAGCTGGTCACTGGCACTGACAGTGGTTATACAAAATTCAGTTGAGAATTGTTGTAATGCTCTGGTCAGTCCAAGAGCAGCACAAAAATCCTGATCAGGCAGCCAATCCTGAAGAGTTCAGGGAAGTGCTACATCAGCACTCATAAGTTTAAAGCAAAATTCATCTTTGGAGACCTTTGGATGTGTGTGCTCCTTAGTGGCAGCACAAGTGTGGCTGGTGCAAAGACATTCACACAGCTGGAGGAGACTCCTGCTCACCTCTATGACTCCTGGGATGCAGGTCAGCGTGGTGAACTCGTAGGACGCGGCCTCGCTGGCAGTCGAGGTCATTAAACTCAGAAACGTGGACTGAAATGCAAGAGAGCAGCATCAGCAGGCAGGAAAATGAGAAGGTTCAGCAAAACAAGCAACACCAAAGTGCTCCTCTATGGCAGCAGCTCTCTCTCTCTCCGGCCACAGAGAGCAGGCACAGACTTCCTCAGGACTTTTCCTGAGAGAAGCAGAGAAGAGAATCAAAACAATTCTTATCTCTGCACGTTGTTGTGCCCATGTGGAATTTGTTTGGAGATTGCTTACCCAAAGTGATTGCTTGATTGGATTCTGGTGATGGTGCTTGGATTCATTGACCTATTGGATCCACAGCTGTGTCAGGACGCTCAGGAGAGAGTCACAAGTTTTTGGAGTTACTAGGTAGTGAGAGCTCTTGCTACTGTAATATAGTGTAATATAGAAGTATAATAAAATATACTATAAGCTGATATAATAAAGCAATTGATCAGCCTTCTGAATCATGGAGTCAATGCTAATTATTGTTGCCACAGGCTGTGGAAGTTGTGTTGTGGCTGTTCCAGGCTGTTCCACTGTGATGGAACTGAAGGAAATCAGTTTTTTTCTTTCCTCAGCACTGCTGGGGCTGGGCAAGAACAACTTTTAGGCAAGAACAAGTTCCACAGGGCAGAGCACACAACATGAAAGAGTGTTTCCTCATCTCCAGCTTTCAGCTAGATCACAGAATCATGGCATGGTTTGGGTTGGAAGTGACCTCAAAGCCCATTTCATTCCACCTTCCACTATCCCAGGGTGCTCCAAGCCCCGTTCAAACTGGCCTTGGACACTTCCAGGGATCCAGGGGCAGCCACAGCTGCTCTGGACACCCTGTGCTAGGCCTCCCCACCCTCAAAGGGAAGCATTCCTTCCATATATCTCACCTAAATTCCCCCTCTTTCAGTGTGAACCCATTCCCCTTTTTCCTGCCACTACAGTTCCTGACAAAGAATCCCTTTCCAGCTTCCCTGTAGCCTTTGCAGATACTGGAAAGTGTTGTGAGGTCTCCACACAACCTTCTCTTCTCCAGTCCCAACTCCCTCAGCCTGTCTCCACTCTCCAACCCCGCGGCCTCTTGCTCCAACAGTTCCACACCCTCCTCGTGCTGGAGGCACCAGAACTGTGCACAGGACTCCAGGTGGGATCCCACCAGAGGAGCCTGAAGGTGCCTCCCAACCCAAACCATTCCACACTGCTGTGATCCCAAACCTGCTCTGCAGCCCCTGCAAAGCCCAGCCTGGGGACACAGCGAGCACCAGGTCTGACTGACCTTGCCCACAGAGGGAAAACCGATCAGTGCCACGCGGGCATCTCCTGATTTCATCACATCGAAGCCCTCGCCCTTGGCAGCCGGCGACTTGGAGGGCTCCAGCAGCTGAGCTCTGTATTTTGCAAGCTTTGCCTTCAGCAGGCCCAGGTGGTACTCTGTGGCTGCAATGACACAAACCCAAGAGCTGGTTGGCAGAAAGTTGCTGGTGATTCACTGCTGGGAGTGAGAACCTTCCTAAAAAGGGAACACTGATGGATCTTGGTCAACATCTTAAGCACTGCCGGGCACAGAGCTGCTCCCAGCTGTTCCATCACTTTTTGGGACTCTGGGCATTGAGAGCAAACCTTCCAGGGAGCTGCACAAAGCCAGAGTGCAGGGAAACAGCCAAAATATTCCTGAGTTAAAGGAGCAAGGCAGAGGGAGAGCAGGTGCAGGAATGAAGGGAGCCAGTTCAGGGAAGAGAGGTCGCAGGGGGAGCAGCCCCTCTTGGAAACAGCCCCTCCTTACACCTGCTCACATTCAGCACCCCAAAATGACCAGATTATTTTCCCCTCCTCTTGTCAACTTTTAAAGACACATTTAACCCAGAGTTCACATGTGTGAAAGTACTTTCCTGCCTTATTCTTAGCAAAACACTTGAATTTACACCTGAACCAGAAAAAGAAGGAAGGTAGTTGTCTCACTTTGTAACAGATAAGGGCGTGAAACCAGGAGCTTACAGGTTTATTTCTATTATTTACACAGCCTACAATCCCAGCAGCAGCTCTGGCAGAGCCCACGGGGAGCCCCCAGAGCTCTCAAACACCAGGAGCCTTGAGGAGCCAGGACTTGAGATGTCCCCCCCTCCCAGCTCCGGGGGGCTGCGGCTGCAGCACAGCGCAGGAGAGAGAGCAGCCCCCGCCCTCCCCAGGGCCCCTCACACAGCCCCAGGGCTCACCCTGCTCCCCAACCCGCCCCAGCTCCCAGNGTCCCCGTCACACGTCCGGGCCGCGCCGCACTGCGAGCTCCGGCCGCGCCCTGAGCCCCGCACCCCGCGTTCCGCCCGCCGCCACCGCGGGGGCACCGGGAGGGTCCCCAGGGAGGTGACCCGGGTGCGGGCGAGAGCTGCGGGGACAGGAGGCTACGGAGGGAGAGGCTCAGTGGGAAAGGTCTCAGAAAGCAGGGGAGCCCCTCACCGGGACTGCCTCCTCCTGCTCCTCTAATTAAGGCAGGATCCCGAAAGGAGCGTGGAGCCGGGGGGATCCGGCTCTTCTCCCAGGCACCCAGCGATAGGAACGAGGAAACAGCCTCAAGGAGGCCAGGGGAGGTTCAGGCTGGGCATCAGGAGGAATTTCTTCCCCGAAAGGGCGATTAGATATTGGAACAGTCTGTCCAGGGAGGTTGGTGGAGTCCCCATGCCTGGAGGTGTTCATGGAAAGGCTGGCTGTGACACTCAGTGCCACCAAGTGAAAAGGTGGGGATCGGTCACAAGCTGGACTCGATGCTCTCAGGGGTCTTTTCCAGCTTTAATAATTCTGAGAGTCTGCGAATTAAGGCCATCAGAAGCCGCTGGGATTCCTGGAGAAGCCCTCAAGGAAGGAGATGAAGCACAGCAATGCCCTGGAAGCAGGAAGTGCTGTGGTGGACAAACACACACGGACACAGACCCTTTCAACAGAATTCATGTTTAATTTGGACATTGATCGCTCCACAAAACTCCTCCTCGGCCCCCACACGGACACCCTGCTGCAGCCAGAGTGCTTCAAGACACACCACATCCTCTCCCAAGCCCAAACACCCCATTTCTCACCTCTGCCCCCCAAATCCTCCCCTGGGCCATTCTCTCTCACCACACCACGACGTACAGAACATCTCCCCTCAACTCAAACAGGTCAAAGAAAAGGAAAAACCAAAGCAAAGGCCTTTGAGGAGGGAAAATCCACACACCAACAGCCCCTGCAAAACCCTCAGCTCCACAACCTGCTCTGCTCCTGCCACATCACATCCAGACAGTTGTGGATCTAAGCTGAAATTCCCTTCAGGATGGTGGGAAGAAGGCAGGACAGAGCAGGATGCTCTTTCCACACCCTTCTCACAACATATCAAGTCTTAAAAAAAAAAAACCACCAACTTCATTGGTTTAGGGATAGTTACACGTGTTAAACACCCCCAGGACCATCCTAACTCAGCTTCTCCCAATGAACAGGGTTAATTCAACTAAACCATATCAGAAATCCAAGTGTCCCTCTGGCACTGACAGCCCTGGGGAGCACAGGGACACCGGTGCCACCACCAGCATTGCACAGACAGCTCCAGAGGGCTGGGAAGAGCCGTTGGAGCTGGGTCCCTGCACTCACACAGCACCTGGGAAGGAGGTTTCACCCCCACACTTGGTCACAGTGGAGCAGCACCACTGGTTTTCACCTCTAAAACCAGGACATCGCCCAGCACCACCCATGAGGAAAAACCCCTCTCCTCCAAAGGGGCTGAGTTTCTCCAAGAGGAGCAAATTAAAACGGGAACACACTTCCCAAGTGCTCTGCTCACAGCCCCAAATCACCTCAGTGCTGTCCCTGCACATCCCCCAGCAACAGCCAAGGCACCAGCACACAGTCCCTGGGAGGGGCCAGGTCTCTCCCTTCTCCCCAGGCATCTCTGTCCATGGGGAGAAGGATTGTTCCACGGAGAGCAGCACGCGTGAGGCGGGCGAATTCCGCATCATCTCCTGAGACCAAGCACTCCAAATCCCAACTTGGAATAGAGGAAAGGGCTCTCCAAGCCCTGAATCCTTCCTTGTTAAGGCTTAAACAAGTGATAACTGCTGCCAAAAGAGAAATTAGTTAAAAAGAAGCAAAACCCAAAGCACCTCGTGCCGGCACGCGGAGGCTTCAATCCCCTCTCCCAGGTGGAAAATCCATCCTCAGCACCAGCCGGACCACACGTCTGCCTGGAGGAAGCTGGGCTTTAAAACAGCCAGAAAAAAGGCAAACTAAACTCTCACAAAGCCCCACAGGTGGGGCTGACAAGGTAAAAACACAAAGGAAGCCAAGTTTTAAAGTGTCTTTAAAAAAACCACCCCACACGCACGCACACGCTTTGGCACAGGAGCCTTAAGTTATGTCACTTGGAACATTCAGAGTCAGAGGGAGCTACTGAGAAGGGTTTTTTTTTAAAACTTTTTTTCTTGTTTTTCCTTGTAAAAAGGTGTCAAGCAGTGGTGGTGAAGCATGAAGGGGAAGTACAAACGTTGAGCGGTCTCAGGGTGACGCTGCTCAGCGTTTGTGCTCTGGTTATGTTCCCAAAGCTTAGCTGGATACAGACACAGATATAAAAACACAGACATTCCTGGTTTTCAATGTGAAAACAGTAACATGGAATCCAGTACTTGTGCATTTGCCATACGGTCCTTTGGAAAAGGAACCATAAAAATATATATTTTTTTTTTAATAAAAGGTGGGGTTTTTTGTCCTTGTTTTTTTTTTTAACTTTTTTTTTTTTACCCTTAACTTAAGTAAAGAGCAAATATACATCTACAAGCAGAGTTCAGATCCACTTTACTGAGAGCCTGGAAGTCCGTACATCAAATTAATTCCCAATGGTGTATCCAGACACAGGAACAGCTCCCAGCTCCAAAGGGCTGGTGTTCCTGAAAGATCTGCAGCTCCAGCTAACCTTGTTAGCCAGCAAAGCCTCATTCCAGCCTTACCTCAGCCAACACTCCCCAACAGACTCCACAGCTGAGCCTCACACCCAGGACCGGCCTCTGGGAGCATTACAGCTGGAAATCTGGGCAAGAAACCTGAATCCTGGTGATTTCAACCCACATCAGGATATAACAAGGAAAATATAAGCCTTGAGCTTACATTTCCTTATTATTTAGAGGCCAGAGCACTGATTCCAGCTACTGAGAAACAGCTTCCAGAGGAGAGCCGGGAGGAACTTCAGTGACAGAGAAACGAGCTGTGCAACAAGAAAGTGCATTAAAGTAGCTTAAAACCAGAGTAAAGATCAAATGGCCACTCGACAGGAGGGAGAATCAAGCTCCAGCAGCTCCTCGGGCTGGGTGAGTTAACATCCAGGCTCTCTCTCTCTCTCTCTCTCGAGTCCAAGGGCAGGAGAGAAGCGTGCATTCCCGTGCTCCCACAGGGACACAGTTCTCCTGGCAGGCCATGCTCTCCTGCCCGTTTGCTTCTGGGCGCTATCAGATGTGGACAGCTGTCATCGGAACTCGTAGATAGGAGCACTGTGCTCGGGAACGTGCGTTAAATTCAATGACTGATACCTGGCAGGGAAGGAAGAGAGGATTACACAGAGCTCCTGCTTGGTAGCCACAGAACAGACACTCTGCTGGCTGCTCTTCTCTGCCCCTTTTACAGACCCAGAGTGTTCAGGCATCCAACACCCACTTCCCAGCATGCCAAAATCCTGACAGGACTCAGCATCGTTCCTCATCACTCTCACACTCCTCATCACAACTCCCTGACAGGAGGGTGCAGCCAGGTGGGGGTCGGGCTCCTTCCCCACAAAACTAGTGATAGGACAAGGGGAAACAGCCTCAAGTTGTGCTCGGAGAGGTTCAGGTTGGATATGAGGAAAAAATTCCTCACTGAAAGAGTGGTTTAGACCTGGAATGGCCTGCCCAGGGAAGTGGAGGAGTTACCATCCCTAGAAGTGCTCAGAAATCAAACAGATATTCCATTTAGGGTTTAGTGGGAATGGTGGTATTCAGTCAAAGGTTGGACTCGATGATTTTGGAGGTTTTTTTCCAACCTTAATGATCCTGTAATTCCCACTCTGGTCCCTCTGAGCCACCTGCAGCAAGGCAGCATTCCAGGTGGGCTGACTGTGGTGGTTTTTTGGACTCCCTTTGAAGTTCAACAACTTTCAAGTTCAAACAGTGCTTGCTACAAGTGCAAATTACACATGAGTCTTTCAAAGCTCAGCTAGAGGGAATGTGTCTGAAAGCCTCCTGGTTCCTTCCCTCCCCCTGAGAGCTTCCAGCCATCCACCTGCTGCTCATGACAATGATGTAAGGGAAAAGAGCTCTCCACAGCTACTTGTCTCCAACAAAAAACCCACCAATTAGCTTTGACTGTTCTCTTGTCTTAACAGCAACACCCCAAGGACCTCAGAATACAAAACATTGGCCTGACAAGATTTCTGCCTGAAGGGAGCAACAGCCAAGCTGTTCCTTAGGAGAGAGAACTGAGTTCCCTCACAGCACTTCTCCAGACCCTGTATCATCTTCCCTCCTCCATCCTGCCACCCCAAATTTCCTCCCCTTTTCCATAAGGGCAGCACTTTATACCATACCAATGGACTACACCAGCCTGCTCAGGCCAGCCATGGCCCACACTCCCTCCTTCAGCCCCAAGGTCCAACCACCAGCCTGAATCTCCTGCCTGGACACTGCCAAGGCTGTGGACAAGCAGGAGAGGAGTCACAGCTTGGTTTAAGTCTTCAGGAGACAGGAAGCTTCCTTACCATTCTGAACTCCTATGGTAGTAATAGCCCTCTATAGATGCTGCTGACTTCTGGAAGCAGATGTAATAGAAACCAGCAAAGGAAGCACCACTGATGTCCTTGATGGTGTGATCTGGGACTAGGAACTGCTCCTGCATTCAAAACATAGGCTGCATTTTAAAATGTTGGTCAAATACAGCCCCACCCCACCCCAATCTGCCCTCCCAAACCAAATATTGGCACCCACTAACATGAAGACATTCCTGGCTGAACACTCCCTGCACTCTCAGCAGCCCAGAGCAGAGACCAGTGTCCCTTCACCACCTGCCACTGCAGGGACCTCACAGGGAAGCAGGTAACTGAGAAGAGAATGACTTCTAAGAGTGCAAGAGATCAGTTTCAACACCTGCAAGCCAGAAGCCCATTGCAAAACTGGGAGTCAGAGCCTGAGAATGGAGAGAAGGCTCCAGGGAGTTCTCACTGCAGCTTTTCAACACTTAGGGGAGGTTATGGGAAAGCTGGAGAGGAACTTTGCTGAGGACATGGAGTGACAGGAAGAGAGGGAATGGCTACCCACTGCCAGAGGGCAGGGTTAGATGGGTTATTGGGACAACATTTTTCCCTGTGAAGGTGGGGAGGCCCTGGCACACAGTACCCAGGGAAGCTGTGGGTGCCCCTGGATCCCTGGAAGTGTCAAATGCAGGGCTTGGAGCAACCTGAGATAGTGGGAAGTGTCCCTGCCCTTGGCAGGAGGATGGAACAAGATGAGCTTTAAGGTTCCTTCCAACCCAAACCAGTCTCTGGTGACTCTGTGTGATCCCAGCTGAAGAACAGAGCTGCAGACTGGCCAGTCTGCATCAAACACAGGCCCCACACAGGGACTGGAGACATCAATTCTCTCATCCTCTGCAGCATCACCAAGCAAGATTTTCCTGTTGTGGCTTTAGCCATGACTGCAGCCCTTAAGGACACAATTAGCTGGCTAGACACGAGTCATACTGGAACTTGCAAGTACAGTGGGTTTTGGGGTTGGCAGGGTGAGATCTTTCATTAAACCATCATAGCTGGAAAAGCTCTCAGACACCTCAAGTCTCTGTCAGTGCCTTGCAAGCAGCTCAGCAGAGGAGACAGGCAGGGTTTACCTTCCATCTCATGAAGACATAGTCCCCATTTTTTAGATCTTCATAATCAAAGTCATCAGAGTTAAATGTTTTTGCATACTGGTAAAAAGCCTGGAACTTTCCCTGAAACAAAAAAAGAAAAAACAAAAAACAAAACAGGATGTTTATTCCAGGAATAGAACTTCTAGTACCAGCTGCTGTTTAGGAGGGAAATCTACTGACACTCACAGCAATATCCAGCCTGGCTGGAGAAGCTCCTGCACTTCCAGAGTGTATTGTATTTTGACAGAAATACAACAAACATCAAAGCGTGGCAAACAACAGCCAAGGTCAAGGGCAGGGAGGGTGATCAGGTGGCTGCTGTGGCCTCCTAACACAGCAGCAGGTACACCCTGCCCTGAGCAGGGACACAGGTACCAACTACCCTACCTATGCTCGTGGGATCCCTTTCCCCTTCTCCATTCCATTTTGCAATAAGTCTCCAAAAATAAGGAGTGTGTTCTCTTAGGGGGTCAAGAGATAGGGATTGCTCCTGCTCCCTTCCAACCCCGAGGCAAACAAGTGGAAAACAAAACATCCCCTCCCTCATCACAGATCACAGCTTGCTGAAGAGACCTCTATTTGCAAAGATCCCAGTGGGAGAAGGAAGGAGACAGCAAAAAGGAGAGGTCTCCAGGCCTTTCTGCCAGCTCTTGCATGGGCACACACTGCACCTCTCTTCCAAACCAGCTCAGGCCCACCCTCTGCCCCCAGATTTATTTACCCAGTGTTTACGATCCACGTCTTCGTCGGCGTCCCACTTGCGCGTTAGGAACGGGTGTTTCTTACTGATTATCTCGCCTTCGAAGAACGTGGTCAGGGTTGGGTACTCCTGGCAGAGGGGAGGCAAAGGTGGGGTCACAATTGTCACCTACAGACACAAACCCAAGAGCAGACAAAGCTCCATGCACTCAGCAAAAAGCACCTCCCAGGGAGAGCTCTGGGCAATCTGATGCGGCTGCTGCTCCCATCTCTTGTGCTGCCCCACACCTCTCCAAGGCTGACTCTTCCACTCTCTTATTCCAGCCTTTCTCTGTCTCTCTCCTCACTTTATGAAGCCAGGAGCCATGTCAGAGCTGGGCTGTGGGGAAGGATTTGGAACACAAGCAGCTGAGGAGCCTGGAGTGGCTCAGCCTGAGAAAAAGGACCCTCGCTCTCCAAACTCCCTGACAGGAGGGTGCAGCCAGGTGGGGGTCAGGCTCTGCTCCCAGGGAACAAGGGACAGGACAAGAAGAAATGTCCTCAAATTGCACCAAGGGAGGTTTAGATTGGATATTAGGAACAATTTAGAAGAATGGTTAAATGCTGGAACAGGCTGCCCAGGGAAGTGGAGGACCTGGCTGTGTCCTGGGTCAGTGGTTGGACTCAATGATTTTAGAGGGCTTTTCCAACTTTAAATGATTCCATGGAGCTCCCAGCTGGATGATCACCTGTGACATTTACAGCCAGCACCATTCCCCAGCTGATGCCCTGTGATCAAATCTATACCATGCTCGACCCCTCCACTTCCTATTTCTGGCAGCAGCTTCTCTAACCCCACCAGGGAAAAAAAAAAAGCCTTCACAGAGCCCCTTTTTTTATGTTGTTTTGCAGTTAACACTCACCTCTGTAAGGCCTTTAATCTTCAAGTATCCACAGAGATAGGAGTTTTCCATATCCACATGCTGGAAAAGAGTGCAAAGTCCAACCATAAAAATAGGCATAAAGGTGCATGCTTGATCCAGAGCAGTTTCTAACCCCTCCAAAAATAATTTCTAGCTGGTACCCACTGCCCAATATTCACAGCCCTTTTCCATGATGGGAACCACCTGGAAAGATCATTTGCAGGTGTCCAGCTCACCTCTGGCAGCCTCCACAGCCCAGGCCTGCTCCCAAGGCAATACCCTCTGCCCAGAACTCTCCAGCAGGAAGCAAATGCCCTTTCCAGCTGGAAGGGATCTGACTCACAGTGTTCTCCAAGAAAAAGCATCCCTGGAAGAATCACCCACACCCCCAGCATTTTGCAGGCCTTTCTACTACATCTAAAGCTTTTATGCCACCTGCTTTTTGAGTTATCAGGCTGCATCTCTCTGCCTGTGCTGTGCAGAAACTAGGCAAGGATTTTTCTGCTCTTTTAAAAGCAGGGATTTTCCAAGGGATTTTTTCTTTTCCCTGACATCTCCAGATCCGCTTTCAAAACACACAGTGAGTTATTCAGGGAACTGCAAACCTCCACCCGAGAGAAGATGGATCTTCTCCACCTGTGATCAAAGGACGGCAACGTTTCCCTGTGCTCAGCACAGGGAGAGTAGGCAGCCCCCTCTCCTCAGCTGACACATGCAAAACAGCCACGTTTTCGGCACAAAAGCAGCGTTTTTAAGCACAAAACCACAGCCAGCCCCTGCGAGGTGGCAGCGTGCAGTGGAGCTGAGCAGCCATGGGATGTCCCCACCACAACAAATCCCACCAGGAACGTGGAGAAACGAACATAAAAATACCCCGCCGGCTCGGAATCATCACAGAATCACTGAGGTTGGAAAAGAGCTGAGATCATCCAGCCCGTCCTGTGACTGATTNGTTGCCTTTGCTGCGCTGCTGCCCGCGGAACTTGGCCCCGCTGTAGAGAAGCGAAGTGGCCACTCCAGGCTGCGCCGTGTTGATGGGGGGCGGCGGCACTAGGCTGCTGGCGGCCGCTCCGGTGGCAGGGGAGGAGGCCGAGCCCCCCGCCCCTCCAGCGCGGC
>VXBC01008788.1:940852-1024631 GCA_013399945.1 Ploceus nigricollis | reverse complement strand
GCCGGGGGACCCCGCCCGCTCCGCTCCGCTCGCTCCCTCACGCCGCGGCCGCCGCTGGGTCGGGGCCTCCTGGCAGCGCCTCCGCGCGCTCCCATTGGCCCCCGCGCGCGTGCCTGAGGGGCGTCCGCTAACTCTGATTGGCTACTGGCATGACGCCGGGGCGTTGATTGGTTGTGCTGCCACCTGGCGCTGCTGGGAAATGTAGGTTTTTTATCCAGGCGGCGCGGATTGGTTGCGGCCGCCGGCAAGATGGCAGCGCCCGGGGAGCGGCGCTGAGCGCGGTGGGGACGAGGTTGCTATGTCGTCTGTCACGATGTGGCGCGGCTGTCGCCGGCTGTGGTGGGCCCACTCCCCGCCCGCTCGGCTCCCCCGACCGCCTCCTGCAGATGCTGGGAGCGGCCCGGTGGGGTCATGTGGGCGCCGGGCCTATGCCCCGCCGGCAGGTGAGGGAGCACAGGGGCGGCTCCAGCCCCGCTTGGGGAGGGGGATCCTTCCCTGGGGACCCTCATGCCGGGGTCACCCGGGGCAGGGCTGGGATCGGCACGGCCTCGCTGAGCGGCCCCGGTACTGGGGCTGTCCCCCGCGCCCTTACCCTGGCGTTAATGTGTGTTTGGAGCGGGCAGGGTTCGCTGGCAGCACGGCCGAGCCCTCACCGAACCAGTTTGTTACACTTGTTTCTGTGTTTTGTTGGGTTTTAGGGATTTTGAGGGAATGGGACTCAGATGAGGGGGCTCAGGTATGTTCTGGCCCACGTATCCCATCCAAAGACTTTGCTGGAATCACGTGGGTTTGAGAACAGTAAAATTAATCTCATTTTGTCTGAGGTGAGGCTGCAGAGTCGCGGTGACTCATGACAAGGTTTTGGGAGTCACTGATGAGCCTCGGGGCTCCTCTGGGGTACACACACTTTAATCTGTTTTTAGAACTGTGCCTGAGGCCCTGAAGCTCACAGGTCACCCAGCCTGAGCAAATCATTCCATTTCCCAACAGGAATGTGCTGTTTTTAGCCTGAAATAGCAGACCTGCAGCCTGACCTGTTTGCTGTGCCCTTCACGAGACAGATTTATGGGTTTGGGATTTACAACCTGGTTGCTGTTGTCAGGGGAGTGGCTCGTGGATTCTTCCTGCCTTATGGGAGGGGTGTGAGCCTTTGGGATGGGTGTAATCCTGCTCTCACACTGTTAGGAGTGCTGATAGCAAAGGATGCTGCTCCTAAAATGAGACCTGAAATTTTCTCAGGCTCATCTTGTTGGTGGGGCAGGTATATTCCTGAGCTGGACTGAGATGTTTGGGCTGCAGTGTCCTTTGGGGATTAATTTGTCCAGTGTGACTGTAATTGTAGAATCTGGAAAGGCTGACCCTAAAGCAGAACTCCTGAGGAGAGGTGGGACAGGCCTGCTTGGGAAACCAGCCCTGCCACACTCTGAGGCAGCTGAGCCCCCAGCCTGGCAGGAGTGTAGCTGGTTCTGTTTGCTCCCTGGCTGTGCACAGCAGCATTGTGGTTGTCACCATTTTCCTGGTGCTTCCCTGCTGAGTGGAGCTCACTGCAGCTCACAGCTTGGAAATCCAGTGAAGGGCTGGATCTTTGTGGGCAGGACAACTCAACAGCACCAAAGCTCTGTCTGTTCTGAGCTGTGATGGGGAGCAGGGGAAGGGCTGAACATTCTTTGTTTGCCCTCTGAATGTTCTCTTTGCCTTCTGTTTCTGTCCCCAGAGAGGAAGAGGTTCTACCAGAATGTGAGCATCTCGCAGGGGGAAGGTGAGTATGGCCACGGGAGTGGGATGGGGTGGGATGGGATGGGATAGGATGGGATGGGATGGGATGGAGGGGCTGATCCCTGGGAGAGGTGCCATCACCCCACACCACATCAGCACCTGCGGCCCCGGCTGTGTCAATGGCAGGTTTGTCACCACCAAAGCTGCATGGTGGGAAGCAGCTTCCAGGACCAAGTGTATCCAAGTGATGGTGGGAAACCTGAGTATTCCTGGTCCCTTGCTCCTGACAGCTCCAGCTCTGAATCTGCTCCTGCTGTGGGGTTGTCTGTTGTTCCTTAGTGCCTGCTCCTCTTTGATTCCCCAGGATTTCTACTCTGATTCCCCAGGAGGCTTTGAGATAAACCTGGACCACCGAAAGCTGAAAACACCCCAGGCCAAGCTCTTCACTGTCCCCAGCGAGGCCTTGGCCATTGCAGTGGCAACAGAGTGGGATTCCCAGAAAGACACCATCAAGTTCTACACGATGCACCTGGTGAGCATGGCAGGGTGGAGTGCTGAGATCTCCAAATGCACACTGTGGAGGCAGCAGGTTGTCCTGCTCCTAATGAGCAGAAAGTTAGGACTTCCCCTGGGCTGGCCGGGTGCCTGTCTAGAAGGAATTTGTGTCACTAGGAGAACTTGAGAAGGGGCTGGACAGTGTTATTGGGAATAGTGAGGGGCAGGAGGAAACAGTGAGCTCTGGAGCAATCCATGGCCCCTCTTCCCTGCTGCTTAATGATCTGTTTCCAGGGATTCTGAAAGATTTGAGGAGATACCTATTCCATTAGCCATTTTGTGGCCCTGCACCCCTCAGTTGTTCATCTGCCACAAATCCCTCTGCTTCTTCTTGGCATTGTACATGGAAGTTGCTGCTTTTTCAAGCTTGGAATAACAGCAGTTTCAACTGCTTTTATCCCCAGACCACTCTGTGCAACACGGCGCTGGACAATCCCACGCAGCGAAACAAAACGCAGCTGATCCGAGCAGCTGTGAAGTTCCTGGAGACAGACACAGTCTGGTATGAGATGGGGACCCAGCTGGATTTTGGAAAGAGGGTTGGGTAAAGTGAGGGAAGGCATCTGCACTCACCCAGTCATGGCATGGCTCTGATCTGTGCTGGTTTTTGGCTGAGGGTTTGAATTAGTTTAGATCAGTCCTGCATGTGCAAACCTGGTTGGACTCTGTGCACCCAAAGAAGGAGCACTGGATTTGGTCCTCTGTTGAACTCTGTTTTGGACACTTCCCTGCTGGGCAAGAGTGAGAGCAGTGGGAAATGAAGATCTTGGAGAAAACATCTTTGAAAGTCTTATGGGGATCTGTCAGCCAGTCCCTGGTATTCCTGTGCCAGTACAGATAGTTCAGACTACTTGTACCAGTCCCAAAATGCCCTTCATTCCTTAAAGTCCCTGTGAGTTGTAGGATCAGGCCTGTTCATGCCCAGGCTCCTGTCCCAACCTCCACTGGCAGCTGCACAGTTCCTGTGGAGAGAGGAACAGGCTTCCTCCACCTGCCCTTGTGACTTTGATCAGACTGGGAGAGCAGGGAATGCTGAGCTGAGCCACTGGGCAAGGAGAGGCAAGAGTGGCCCCACAGAGAGTTGCAGTGGGGTTTGTACCCTCCTCTAACTGCTAAATTTCACTTCAGTCTGTGGCTTGGGGCTGCCTGCAGTTTTCAGTTGGCTGGTTCACTGCTCTGTTTTGTAGTAAGACAGAATTATCCTTCCTGGAATAATAAAAAGCACTGAATTTAGGGAAGGGATGGGGGATTGTTCCCTGTCACTGCTGCCTGGGTGGACAGCAGGTCCCTGTTCCACTTGCTGTGGGTCTGGTGGGGTCAGTGTCCTTCCCAGAGGTGTGTCCCAGCCTGGGAGTGACCACCCAGTGTGGTTTTGTTCTGTGATGTCCCAGCTATCGTGTGGAGGAGCCTCCAGCCTTGGCAGAACTACAGAAGAATGAATGGGATCCCGTGGTCGCCTGGGCTGAGAAAAGGTGAGAGCTCAAAGGGTTCCTGGCTGCTTAAGGCCCTGCCCTGCTGAGCCCAGGAGCTCTGGTGCTTAGAAATGCCAGGGCCACAAGCTCCATGAGCCCTGGGCCTTTCCCCTGGGCTTTGCTAAGGGTTTGGGTGATCATTCCAGGTACAATGTGACAATTGGCTCCTCGACCAGCATCCTGGGGCCAAACATTCCAGCCAGCACCAAGGAGACCTTCGTCAGCCATCTGGCATCCTACAACATGTGGGCCCTGCAAGGTGAGTGAGGCTGGGCCAGCGAGGAGCTGGTTCCTCTCCACGGGGCAGGAGAATGACTGGAATATTTTGCTTTTCCTGCTCCAAGTGTGGAGGTTTATGTTTTAAATCTGCAGGCCAGGCCCTGACCTGCTTTTGTCACAGGTGGGGATTCTCTTCAGTGCCACTGGTGTTCAGGGTGTGACTGTGCTCTCCCATGAGCTGCTTGCTCCACATTAGCACAAATAACTTCTTTAGTGCCAAACCTTCTAATGATTTAATCCCTAGCTGTTGTTACCAGGAAAAGAAATCAGGCTTAGTACTCCAAAGTGCCCACACTGTGCACTGTCCTCACTTTTTTATCCTTATATCCCAGTTAACCTTGCCTGAATCATCTGAATGACACCAAAAGATGAAGAAATGAAGGGAGGTTTGCTTTGCTCCAGACCTGAATGAGCAGCAGGCAGTGAAACCCACAAAAGACACAGAATGCTCAGGCTTGGATGGATATCTCTTCCCTTTGCACAGGGAAGGGTTGTGGCAGAATAAAAGGAGGTGGTGTCCAGGGCATGGCCTTTGTCACTGTGGTGGCAGGGCCAGCACAATGCTCTGTGCCTGGTGTTAACCACAG
Source organism: Ploceus nigricollis (assembly GCA_013399945.1). Taxonomy (NCBI): domain Eukaryota; kingdom Metazoa; phylum Chordata; class Aves; order Passeriformes; family Ploceidae; genus Ploceus; species Ploceus nigricollis. The sequence continues at coordinate 1,020,022 of VXBC01008788.1, read as the reverse complement.
ATCTGAGTGCCCAGGTGCAGGTGGGAGGATCACTGGCCCTCCCTGAGGGGGTACCACAGCCTGCCTGTCTCTTCAGAATGTGTGAAGATGCTGCTGTAATGCTGCAGAAAACAACCATGAATCTTGTTTGGTTTGGGTTATTCCCTTCCAGGTATAGAATTTGTAATCACCCAGCTGAAATCGCTGATTCTGTCCATGAGCCTGATTGACAGGCACATTACAGTAGAGAAAGCTGTGCTTCTGTCTCGCCTGGAGGAAGAATATCAGGTAAATTATGTTACAAAACAGCCCTATAATTCAAATAGCAATAATCTCAGCATGACAAATGCATCCCCCACCACAAATAACTGGCAGGGGAAGTGCCTGCTAAAGCAGGAGACGTTCCACTCCACCAGTCTCTGTGTCTGAGAGTGTTTGGAGCATGCTGCAGCAGAGCAACACCACGGGCACACCAGCCCAGAGTGCTCCCAGGGCTGCCAGTTTCTTTTCACAGAGCCCAGATGGCTGCTTTTCTCCCTCTCTAATCTGAAGTGCAAAGTTGTGGCTGACTTTTCCTGCTGAGGGTTATCCAGCCTGGAGGCTTTGGTAGACACCAAGATATCAGGCTTGCTGGAAATTAGCTTGGTGTGAAGCTCTCCTAGTCCCAAAAGTGGCTGAAGTTGGGAATCTTTTCATCCTCCCGTTAAGAGGCTTTGCCTCAGACCCCAGTACAGATGAAGCCCATCCTGATCTCGAGATATCCCTGCCTCAGCAGTCGAGGATCATCTCAGTTCCTGGGGGAGGGTTACCTGTGCTTCACAAACATGAGAAGGGAAGCTGAGAGTTGCTGAGCTGCTTTGAGTATAATCCACGTTCCTCCTCTCCTTCAGATTCGGCGCTGGGGCAACGTGGAGTGGGCCCATGACTACGACCTGTGTGAGCTGCGTGCTCGCACAGCAGCTGGGACTCTCTTTGTTCACCTCTGCTCAGAGAGCACAACTGTAAAACACAAGCTGTTGCAGGACTGAGGCAGCTGGGCAGGGCACAGAAAGAAAATGTCCAGCTGGGAGTTGCTGGCCTGACCCAGTGGATGGTAGCCACCTTCCTGCCATTCCACTTTTCCTGGGATCAGCTTCATGTGCTGTGGTTTTGTGGGCAGCTCTTCAGTTGGATTGCCTGCTGCAGTGCAGCACACAAGGAGGAGAGGTCAAGGTGAGTTTCCTCTGAATCCCCAAGCCAGCAGTTCTGTCCTTTCCTGGTGTCTGTAATTCATCAGAGGAGCTCACACGGAAGAAACAGCTTCCTGGGCAGGGCACGGCACAGACATACCCAGCATATGCCACATGTCTTCATAGCTGCCAGCTCCTGACACACACTTGTTATGGAAATCTGAAAACAGACTCCACTGCATCTGTTGTTCATCCCTCAGCGTGCCTGTCTGTAACACCAGGGTCTCTGTGTTCCATTAAAGACTCGTCCCTGTGAGGTACCAAAAGCTGCGTGTCTTTGTTTTAGTCACCAAACTGTGGGGGGGTCCTGAGCTGCCAGGTTGTGAGCATTATCTGGGATGGCTCCAGGTATTAAAATCACAGACCAGAGCAGGCACTAACTACTGTGTGAACCACTCCATGCAGCTGAGGAGGTAGCAAGGAGACAACTGTGTAGTTGTGGAGCAAGAGGGGTAAAACCTGAGCTCCAGCCATCTTCAGAAGCACAGAGCATGATGAGCTGAATCTGTGTTTGACAGGCAGCACCAGCCACGGGGTTTTCTGAGACCTGCTCTGCCCCTGGCGAGCACACACAGCCACCCTCTCGTTTAACCTTCCCACCTTCTCCTTGCTGCCTGCCTGGAGCAGCACCGCCCCGGCCAGCAGCGTTCCTCAGAAGCTGCCCACAAGCGAGTGTGGCAGCGCCTGTCACCGAGCAAGGAGGGGAATTAATGACTCCTCACTTGGCTGTCGCGAGCGGCGGCGCGTGAGCTCCTGTGGAACCATTGATTTCCCTTCCCGCTGGCTGGGGGCTGCTCTGCTCACGCTGCAGAAAGCCGATTGTGAGAAGGGGTGAGAAGATGAGGCTCCCAGGCATACGGAGGCCCCACCAGCCTTGTGCTTGCTGAGCTGGAAACCTGCTGTTATCTCGGGGGTGGTTTGATGGAGAGTGTTCCTCTCCCGAGCTGCTGCCTCGTGCCAGCAGCTCACAGGTTCCTGCCACTGAGCTCGCAGGTACCGAAGCTTTCAGGCATGATATGCTACAATGATTTGGTTCAATCAGCTCACAGCTGATCCATAACCCCTTGTGACCAGGTCTTAGTTGTCTGCACCGGCTTTGTGCCAATGTGATGGAAGAGACAGGGCTTTGGATGCTTTTCCAGAGTCAAGAAGTAGCTTTTATTTGCAGTTTATGGTGGATGGAAGAAGTATGCATTTGGTCTGAAATGTCCCAGGCAGCTTAGCCATAGAGAGGCAGCTGGTCCTGCTGGGGGCTGTCCTGTGTGCCACAGCTGAGGTGGCTCCCCAGCCCTATTCTGTAGGCTCTGGGATCACTGTGCTATCCAGCTCCTTCTGCAGAGTGTTGATGAAGCAAATGATCTTTTCGATACAGGCGCGGTTTCTGTCGCTCTCGGTCTGGAAAGCCTGGACAGATTGAAACCAAGCAGTGAATCTGCAGGTGTGTCAAGGTCCAGCAAAGATCTGGGAGTGTCTCTCCTCACAGTGTCCCTGCCACTTGGGCCAGACCTGTCTGTGCCCCATCCCCCTGAGTGTGAGGGTCTCTTACCTTCTCTGTCACTGAGATCTGCCACTGGTAGGTGTTGCAGAGCATGTCGCTCTCTCGCTTATCAATCTTCCGCAGGCGGATGCTGTGGGACATGTTGATGGTGTTGACAATGGTGTTTTTGTCCTCAAAGAGCTGGGAGGTAACGTGACCGGATGAGAGGAGGGGTGAGCACACAATGAACGAGCAGCACAGCAGTGCTCAGAGGGAGAAACCCTCTGTCTCAACCTGGCAAATCCCTTCTCATCAGGGTGAATCCAGGGCTCTACCCTTGGCCTTGCTGCGGTGTAACGGGGCATTATCCCTAACACAGGTGGGGAAACAGAGGCAGCACCCTTGGTCCCACATGCTGAAATGGGGAGATCAGTGCAAGCAGTGCTGCTGTGCAGCTGGTGTGGAAGAAAGGCTGTATATGCTCCAGCATGCCTGGAAATGGAAAATCACACTTGGAAGGGATTCCTGCACTGCTGGCGCTGGCTGTAAATCTTCATTTTTGGAGAGTCCCAGCTTCTAATGGAAGCGGTGACTTCCCTTGTGGCTCTAAATAGAGGGTGGCTTCACTAACCCATAATGAGTCTCCTCCTGCAGCCAAGTGCAGCTGTTGGGCAAATGAATTCCCTTCTCCATGGGAATGGATGGCAGTGAAGCAAAATGGGTGCACGGCAGCGGTGCGGAACCGCCACCATCTGCACAGGCCATAAAGCAGCAGCTCCCCCGGGGGCTCAGGGGTCTGGTTTGTGTCTGTCAGCTCGTGATTACCTGGAGTGACAGGGGGCTGGGATAATCTGGACAGAGCAAAACCGCAGCTAATGCAAATTCAAGTAATTTAGCCACTAAATGAAGGAATTATGGAGGCAAAAAGGGCAGCAGCGTTGCTGAGTGGAGCACTGCAACAATGTTAGTGCTTTTGAAAGGCTCCTGGGATCTTTGCTTGCACAGCAAGACTGAGGGCTCAGTGGAAGGCTCCACTTAAAGTGTCATGTCCTGCCTCCAGATCAGCTCATGGGCTCAGGAGCTCCAGGAAGGGATTTTGAAATCACTGAGACAAACAGAGCCCTGGTGTAAGAAATTCAGAGCAGTGTTTGGATTCTGCTGAGGGAGCAGGGAGAGTCTGAACAAAACCAGCTGTGAGGGAGTGCAGCAAAGATGCTGCCTGAGTGCCTGGAAATCAGCCAGATCAGTGAGTTGTGCTGGAGGCAGGAGAGAGATTTCCTCAGCACCTCTCCTGGGCTGCTGCCACCAGCTCTGGCAGTGCCCAGAGAAACCTGCAGTGCAGTTATCCTAGTCAGTGGAGATGTTCAGAGGCACCACAGTTTAGCCAAGCAGCTGGACCCTCTAGGAAGGAGGTTATACTGTGGTTCAGATATGGCTCTGGCAGCACTGAGCCTCCTGGAAATCCTGTCCCTTCAGAGAAGAGGCTATGTCCTCGTTTTCTTGCCTACTCTCTCACAGAGATTAATTATTTTGGTGCCCTCACCCTTCGAAGATCATCTGGAAAATCCTCTTCAAGCTCATAGTGCTCCAATTTCTTCAGGGTGGCCATGGCAATCTCCATCAGCTTTTCATGGTGTTGATTTTCCAGGTCCCGGCACTGGCTAAACGTACAGAACGTGGTTAAGGAAAAAGCTGACCACATCACTCATCTGTGGAGATTAAATGACCTTCTGTAACTGGGACCAAGTGTCTGCACAGGGGGATTCTGCAGAAATGAGCCTGGCTGCTCCCAGAAGCTGCTGTGGTGTCAGGATATCAGGATTCACACTTTCAGTTCTTAATCACGCACTGAGTCTCATCTTTACTGCCAAATATGACAGAGGAGTGAGAGAGGACCTAGGATTGCCAGGGAAATTGGAAGAGACCTCCAGGTGAAAGCTAAGCTCTGAATGCAGTGCAATTATTTGCACCAGGCCATCAGATTTCTAGATTTAAAGCAGTATGACCTGACACTCAAGCACTTCAGTATTCTCATATAACTTTTTTTCAGCACACATCAAAAATACAAAAATTAACACCATTTAAAGAGTATTCAACCAGAACTGTAGATATTTCATTTACTGCTGTGGCAGGAATGTACCTAGACAACAGTCTAACCAGATCTTCCCTCTGTTTGTCTCCTCTGCATGGAGAAGAAAGGAAGATTCCCAACAGGGTGAAAGCTTCCTAAATCCTACAGACTTTCAGCAGAGTAGAATTTAGATCTTTCTGGGCTCTCCAGAGTCTCACATAAAGAAGCTGGGCACTTTAAATGACCGCTCCTCAAGGCTGGGAAAAGATATTTTCTATTGATTAAAATAAAAAAAAATAAAGTTTTTATACTGGAGGCTCATTTTTGGATTTAGAGGTGAGATGTAGGTGCATGACTGGGAGGTCCAGGCCAACCACTGTGAAAAGGATATATCCCTTGAATGTTTTCAGTGAATCTTGATGCTATGACAGCAATGCTTCTTTTAAAATCCTGTAACAGTTCCTTAACAGAGGGGAAAAAGAGGAAATATCACAATGAAAACTTGCACAAACATAACAGGGAGTCAGAGAGTCTAGGAGGAATCTACAACTTATTGTAATTTGGACTCACTGCTGTTATTAGCACAGTCAGAAACTGAACTGCCTCACGCATTTAAAGTGTTTTCAAGGTGGTGCAAGATTTTCTTCCCTTCTTCAGGGACAGAAAATCAGAATCAGTTTATTGGAGGGAAGTTGACTGAATACTACCTTTACCCAGTGTCTGGAGTAAGCCAGGGGATCCTTTGTTACCCTCACCTAAGCAGTGCCTGGAGAGGGCTGGATTCCCATGCCCTGCCTTACTGCAGCCTCCTTGTCCTTGTCTGTATGAAGAGCCTTTTGTCAGAAGCACAACCCCTGCCTGGGCTTTACTGCAGCTCTTGGTTGAGTCCTCAGAAATTAAAATTGCAGCTGCCTGTTCTCTCTCTCAGAAATGGCTGATGGAGAATCTGTGAAGTGTTGTGCTTAAATGTCTTGGTACCTGAATCCTGCAAATCCAGCAGGGCACACAGGGAGGAATGTTTCTGCTCATCCCATCAGTGATTGCAGATGTGTAAGGGCCAACTCAGAGAACACTAAAAAGGCACAATCCTGATGCAGTGAGGATCCTTTTTGAGCTGCTGCTTCCTGCCATCCATGCTCACAAAACTAAACTGTTGCACACAGGCCACAGCTCCTGCCTGCTCATTTTTAAACAGATTGCTTTGGGTTTTTTCCTTCGATGAAGATGCTCATCAGCAGCCCTGCCCTAGTTTTTGAGGAAAAGTCTGGGGAGGAAAAGGCAGCTATTATGCAAGCAAATGCAGCAAGCTGAGCAGGAATGTGTATAATCTTATAGCAAAGATCAGCTTCAAAGAATGATACCTCTAGAATTCCAAATGCATACCCCATGCTATGCAGCAACTTGTGCAGACCTACAAAGTGATTGCACAACCTCCCTGCCTCTAAAGTGTGGGAAATCAGCTTGGATAGATGTGATGGACATACTGTGTTCTGCTCTGAGAAACAGAAATCTGCTGTAAGGTATCAATACCCAGGGCCTGATCTCACTCCCACCAACTTTGAACAGAGAAAGAATAAGGTGGGGACAAAACATTTTCCCAAGTGGAAGTCCTGTGCTTCCCTCTTTGTGAGTAAGCTGCTACACAGGGCTGCAGTGACACAGAAGTGACCCCCCAACGTTCTGGCTGTGAGGTCTCACAGGTGTGAGCTTGGATCTCACCTCCAGGTCGTTGGATACCAGTGCTTCCAAGGTCATGAGTGCATGCCACAGCTGATGAATGTCCTCCATGCCCTGGGCTCGTTTAGACTCAGCAATTTCACCACTCCTGGCCTGATAAAGCTCATCCAGCCTCTAAACACAGAGACACATGAATTACTTAGAGTTTGTGTTCAGCACTCCATTGCAATTTAATTAACTTGTTACATGTGTGAGAAAAGTTCCTGCTGCTGATTAGCTGAAATGAAATGTGATGATTCAGGGAAGTCTCCAGATTTACATAGTGGGTAGTCAACAGTGCTGAGGTTTGCTACTGCAGGGGGATTGGGAAAACTCTTCCTCATCCTCCACTCAGCAGAAGACTTTGCTCCTTCTATGCTTCCAATTTTGGTTCCCCCTCATTTCAAGCAAAAAAAAAAAGAACAACATTTAATTCTTGACATTGCTGGCTGTGAGGAAGAAATTAACAATTGCTTTGGAGAAAGAAAGGCAGGTGTAAATCCTGATCCACTTCCTGCCAAGGAGAATCTTGACTGACTTCCAGTAGGGTCAGGATTTAGTATTCTGAATATGGAACACCTATCATTGCCTGCCTTCCTCTTACAGCAAGGATTTATTGCCCTTCAGAATTATGTATTGATGTCACTTTTGTATCAGGCAAGATTTATGTTTGCTTGGATCAAAAAAAAAAATCCTCTTGTGCTGAATGTGTTATTTTCAAGTCTGTTTAAAATCAGTTAACAATCCACTGTTTAAAAAAGGGGGAAAAAATATATGTTTTATTGTCTAATCCACTTCTCCTGGGAGGGAATGGAATGGGGCAAAATAAAGAATTCTGTTAAAAACCCCTGCCAAGGCTTGTGTCTGGAAATGGGGTGGATTACCCAAACTTTGCAGTGTTAAAAGGGGGAAGGGGAGAGCAAGGTGTCTTCTTTTCTAATGTAAACAAGTTAGGAAGCTCAAAAGGCTCCAGAGCCACTCAAGCTGCACCTCTGGGAGCAATAACTTCAAAGTTCAAGGCCTTTAATCCTCCGTAACCAACTTCAGAGAGCGCAGTGATTTTACAGGTTACCCAAGTTTACATGAAAGGATTACAGACAGACAAACAGCCCTAAGAACAGCTCACAGACTGCAGTCTGCTGGGACCTCTGTGCCTTTTGAACTCCTCCAGCAATTTTAAACGATGGGGAAATTATGTCAAAACACTGTGTTCGGTTTTGATACAAACTCCTCTAATATTTATATGAAAACTGGCATGCTGACCCCTGTGTCCTGCTTATAGATAATCACAGAATCCCAGAATGGTTTGGGTTGAGAAAGACCTTAAAGATCATCCAGTCACACCCCCTGCCATGGGCAGGGACACTTTCCACTATCCCAGGTGGCTCCAAGCCCTGCCCAACCTGGCCTTGGACACTTCCAGGGATGGGGCAGCCACAGCTTCTGTGGGAATCTGTGCCAGGGCCTCCCCACCCTCACAGCGAAGGATTTCTTCCTAATATTTAATCTAATTTCTTCCTAATATCCTGTCTAAGCCACCCCTCCTTCAGCCATTCCTCCTAGTCTCCCCTTGCAGCCCAATCCATAGCTGAGCCTGTAGGTCAGACAGAGGTGAAGGGGTAAAATCTGGCCTCAGCCGTGTATCTTTGGGTTTTGTTGTTGTTTCTTTGTTTTTGTAGGTTTTGCAGGGTTTGTTTTGCCGGTTTAGGGTTTTTTCATGGAAGATACAGTGAGAATTCAAGCTCAAGTTAACTGAATATTCAAACCAAACTTCTGCTTGGAACAAGATGATCTTTTAGGTCCCTTCCAACCCAAACCATTCTGCAGTTCTGTGACTCTGGTAGTGCTGCCAGCCCCTAAAGCTGCTGGATGCAGATTTCCAACATGAGTCAGCGAGGTCCAAGGCCCCGGGAGCAGAGTGACTCAGCAGCTGTCAGCCTGTGACAGGCACTGAAATAAAAGTGACCTGGTTTCCAGCGGGAGCCAGCGCTTGTGACTCTGCTGGTGTCACTTGTCAGGGACTTGCTCTCTCAGCTGACAGTGTTACCAGGCTTTAGCCCTCCCTTATTTTTTTTTTTTTTTTCTCTGTGGAAACAAAATCATGATCCATCTATTATACATGGTTAGAAAAGGATCCAGCTAGAAGCTACGCCCTGAGCAGCCACAATGGGTGGCTGCAGTTGAGCAGAATGAAAAGAGAGAGTTTCTGCTTTAAAGGACCAGAAATACATTAAAATAACTTTCTCTAATTTTTTTGGTTATAGTTCTTTGAGCTGTTGTTGAGAAAATGAACTGAAGCAGAAAATTACTTGAAAATAAACTGAATACTCTGCAATCTCCTTCCTTTTCTTCCTGGTTTTTCAATGAAGGAAGAGCTATTGGAGGCTTCAAATAGAAGGGGAGTAGCAGTAAACATCTATCTATCTATCTTAAAAATCAACTTTATAAAAATATTTAAACTAAAAGGAAGGTTGAGCATTTCCATTTTCTTAAATATTGGTGACTTTTCTGGATGGGAAAAAAAAAGTAAAAAACTCCACTCTGTTTAGCCACATTTTTTGTAAACCCTTGAAGGACTTTTACCTTTATAGACAATAACATTATGATATATTAATTTTGTTCTACACTGAATTCCCAGTATATATAAAGGCTGTGTTAGCTGGTTGTAGTTTGCCCAAAGGGTGGAAATTTCAATCCTCATTTTTTTCCTACATAAAGTGTTAAAAAACTTTTCAGATTGTGTCAATGACATTATATTATCTAACAAAACAATTTTTCTTTGTATAAATTTACGTTGTAAGAAACACATAAGGAAATATGAGTGAGTGAGCACTGGTAGAGGTTTCCCAGAGAGGCTGTGGAGTCTCCATCCTTGGAGATATTCACAGTCCTGGGCAGCCTGCTGTGGGTGGTCCTCCTTGACCAGAACCAGATGACTTGCAGAGATCCCTTCCACCCTCAACCACTCTGTGATTCTGCCATTAGGGATCAAGTATTAATTTCCATTACAGCATTGTCAATCCAGAATAATTTCCTTAATTTTAATAGAGTTACCCCCATTTTCAGCAAAATTAGAAGCTGGTATAGGATGTGGAGAAATCATGTATCAAACAAACAAAAGTATAACATTACCCTTTGGTTCCGACTCTCAAAGTCTGAGATTATTCTCTTGCTTTCTTGCTGGTTGGCTGCCAGAATTTCATGGAGTCTTTTGTAGAATTTAGAGACTTCAGCTTCTCGTTTTTCATACTCTTCCAGTCCATAGTTATACAGGTTCTCACAAACTAAGACAAACTCCTTCTTGTATGTGACAGCAGAGTCAAGGTCTTTTGCTTGTTCAGTGGAGAAACACGTTATGTTCCTTCTGCCTCTGCAAATCTGAGCAACAAGAGCTACGAGCTACTTTTATGTAAACTCTGTGGTTCTTGCTGCAAGCTGCCAAATATTCTGTCTGGGGCAGGACTGGGTCACCCATTCACGTTTTATGCATAGGATTTTGCTGCCTTAAGGGTATGGAGAAAGCTATGGCAACTTGAGAGGGGAAAAAGGCCTTGAGGAAGAGAAGAAAATACATTCACTTGTCTGACTCTTCTGACACAGCAGCAGAAGGAAGCCTACAGCCCTATCTGTCTTCACAAGTGTGAATACAGTGCCTGTGTAGTTAATAAATACAGCTCTGGAGCCCACAGCCAGAGCACAGAATAAACTACTGACTTGGTAGCATCACAAAAATAACGTCAATTTTTCTTCTGCTATTATCTTGGCAATGGAATTGTTTCTGGAGTCTATTGTAGTTAAGCCATGATGCATTTTTCCCCAACAGTGTAATGCAATTTTAAGGAAGGTCAAGTTACTGGCCTTGACAATACTCTATTAATCTGAATGAGAAAAGAAAAAAGAAAAAAAAGTGTCTGCTTTCTGCTCCCCTGTGTAGGAGCAATGATCAGAAAAATGTGCTGGCCTGGAAACTTCACGTTGCCAGTTCTGGCAGGCTGTGAGATATGCGACTTGTATCGTTCTGATTAGTCTGTTCCTATCTCCTACCACTTCAATTTCAACATGATTTTAGCAACTGTGCTCTTACAATCGAACCGACAGAGATTTATCTTCCAGCTCATTTTAAACTTTAAGTGGATTCCAGACTTAAAGAAAGTACAAAGTCTTGATTCTTGAAGGGTCAGAAAAGGAGGCTAGCAAAATCGTGTCTGATTCAAGGGAAGGAAAAGGAATATGGTAATTACAACGGTGAGAATTTAAAATGCTGGGATCTCATGACCTGTTGGGGATAGAAATGAGTGGTTTTACAAATGGGATGTCTCAAGCTGGGCTGGCCAGCTTGTCAGTAATATAAACCATTTGTTTGGAGCCCTCATATTTCACAAGATATCATGCCTTAAAGCTGTCAGTGGTCTCACAGCCTTGTAGTGTAACTTTTGGTACCGTTCCAAAATTGAACACAGACTGTCTCAGATCTTAGATCAATGCAGCTTTCAGCTCTGGACAAAAGCAACAGATGAAGAGTCCCTGTGGATGCACTTCCTTCTTAACTCAAGGCATTACCTTTTAGCTGTAGGTATTGCAAACCTAGGAAGGATATGCCTGCAGCAGGTCCCCCACTCCAGGGAGGGAAGCCAGTTTGGCAGCGTCTCTATCCTCTGCATGCAGACTGTCAAACAGGAATGGTCCATTCAGGTACTCAACAAAGGCTGTCTTTGAAGAGAAACAGAGCAAAATAAGTAAAATAGAGATGCCAGCCTGCTGCCAGTCCTCAGGATGTGTCTCTCCTATGAGAACCTCAGCAGCAGCAGAACATGGGTGCAGACACAGTTACATGAACACAGAGAAACACCAAGCAAGCACCTTGCAGCTGGAGTGAAACCCATCCCAGGGGCTTTGCTGCTACAGCTCTGTAGCCTAAGGATAGAAAACACTGTTTAATCTTGTATCAGATCACTGAATTATAAAATGGTTTGGGTTGGAAGGGACATTAAAGATCATCCAGTCACACCCCCTGCCATGGGCAGAGACACCTTCCCCATTCCCAGGTTGCTCCAAGGCCCATCCAATCTGGCCTGGAACTCTTCAGGGATGGGGCAGCCACAGCTTCTCTGGGCAGCCTGTGCCAGTTGCCAGTTTAAGACATTACCACATACAAACACTAATTGCAAGGCTATTTAGCCTTTCAGATAAGGACTTGGTGAACTTTGGGGAAGGACAAAGGGAAGAGTTGCAGAATCCTCCCTTGCACTAAGCACTAAACTTAAGCCACTCTGATCTTCTAGAGGTCTGGAATACAGAGCTAGGCTACAATTGAAAGCACCATTCCACCTGGGCGGGCAGTCAGTCTGGTCACAGGACTACAGTGATCTCCAAAAGTCCTGGAGAGTTTAACCATAAAACTAATGAAAAGCTTGACTTAGTGTGAAGGAGAAAAAAAAAAAAAAAAAGCCACTTCACCATGAAAATGTTAACATTTCCCTCAGACCTGTAATTTTCTTAATCTCACATCAGGCTGATAAGCTCCCTGGGTATGATTTACTATTTAGCTTTGCAGGGTCTCTATCTGTAGTTTCATTGTCCAGCCCAAAGAATTGTGTTCCCCCACGTCATGTGTATTCCACAGCAGCTCCTGTTTCTATCCAAAAGATAAGATTCAGAGATCACAGAGATTAATCTGAGCCTTAGTTTTAGCAGAGTCGATGTTAACCTCTCATTAAATCTTCAAGCAGGGAGAAGACAAGTCAATATGTGTTGTGCTTCTTTCTCCTGAGACAATACACAACCAGCCAAAGAAAACTCACCTGGTGGTACTCCAGCTCTTTCTGCTTTGCCTCTTCTCCCTCCTGCAGAGCAAGGACCTGAGCCTCCTCTTTCTCCAATGGCTTAGTAAGATCTTGATACTTTAAAGCTGCAGCTTCTCTCTGAGAAATATAAATAAAATATTTGTATTAGATTAGCCAACATTTCTTAATGAGTCAGGGCATAAGCAACTGATCTTTCTAGAACATGCACCAGAGTGGCATCTGCCTCTCCATTTCCTCATGGGCTTTTTATTAAACTACTTATGAAGTTTCTAATCTAATCCTCATCCCATTTTTTGCTGGCATATTGCTCTGTTTCTGCATTCAGTGCATCTGAGATAATTCAGTTGCAGGAAGCTTTTCTCTCTCAATTTTCTCATCTTTAGAGTTGTTTTTTTTTTCCTCTTTTAGCAGGAAGTTCTATTTTGACTTCTAGAATTTGAGCTCCAATTTGATCAGTCAGCGAGGTTAATACATTTTCCAGGGAAGAGAAGGTTCTTTGGAGGAGTGGATGGCAAGGTAGTACCAGGGGCAAGAACCTCATTAGCTTGAAACTGAAGCTTGACAAATTTAACTATGCAATTCTCAGACATCCCTGATGAGCAGGGACTGCATTCCATGACCTGGAATGCACTTCCAGCCCTATGGTAAGAGCAATGTACATTCCAAGTACAGCTCCTGCTCTATGACAAGCAAATTTACAATTAATCATGTTCTCTGGTTACTAAAAAAAAAAAACAAACCCTGAACAAAAATCCCCGTCTTTGTTCCTTTGAGCCCTGGGATGATAAAGCAGCTCCACAGGTTACTGGTGAGGATGAAGAATCTTATTCTCAGAAATCAAAAGTGGGAAGTGCATCCAGGCACCTGCTTGCCTGGATTGTCAGTTTGCTACTGAAACAAATCATTCTGTGAGCAGCAGGACCACCAAGGCTCCTTCCCCCTGGATCCATGTCTCCAGACTGATTTCCTCTGAGATTCTCTAAGAAGACTTGCACTCACACTGCAGCCTCTCTGTGGCAACGAGAACCAGGCCCCTCTCCCACACACAGCTGCTGATTTTCACAAAATCTGTGAAGACATCATGCTTCTGACACCTCTACCTCTCTGTCAGATTTGACAGAATTTGGCCTACAGGTTCACAGCTGTTATGTGGAAGCAGAATAAACACTGTGTGTTTCTGTGAGCCTGATTTCTGCAGGGAACCTGCCCCCAGTGCTGGAATATTGCTGGCACAACAACAAAGCAAAGGCTCTGTAAGATGCTGTTGCCTGATTTCCCAATCAGGGAATGCAGAAATCTCACCGTGGAGTTTCTCACGAGCTTGAAATCCAAGTACACCAGGCTTGGAAGATGAGCAACAACAAACAGCCTGTAGTGCTCTTCACTGCAGAAAGGGTTCCCACTGAGGTTCAGTGTCTGTAAGCTTTTTAACCTCCTGAGATAGATAACCTGTGCCAAAGGGAAAGAGCTCTGTATTTCCCAGTGCTGGGGAAACACAGCCTTGCAATTTATTGCTTTTATTACAGTTGAGTTGCAATATGTATTCTGCTCCGCTGCCAAATTCACACGACAGTCAATTATGAGTTTCTAATGGTTTTGGGAAAGGAAATACTTAAATTCACGTTGGCAATACTCAACAACGGGTGGAGAGAGAAGGCAGATGGGGTGCACAAATCACAGGTCCTAAATTGGTAAGATGCCCTCAAAAGAACCCCAAATAAATCCTAGCCTCCCCCCTTTTCTCATATGTAGCCACTTATTCCTTTTCTAGCTTTCATGGGAGCCAATAGGAATTTTGTCATGGCTGAGAGCAGTCACAGAACTGGGCCCCCATGAGTCAATAATCTAAAAGAAAAATGGCTGCAGTAAGCACTTAACACCAGAGGACCAAAACCATAGCTCAGACTACTTAAAAATCCTAAGGAGAATTTTATCACCTAAGGAGGGGCTTGGACACAATGGCAAATGCCAGTTTTAGAATATCTGATCCTTCAGCAGGGAATATTTGCAAAGCCAGGGAACACTCACATCTTCCAGAATGGTCAGGTTATTCTTCCCTATGGAGAAAATTTGCAGCTCTTGCAATGTGTCCATGTGCTCAATTTTGGATATTCTGTTATTGTAGAGACTGAGGTCTTGCAGTTTGACAAGAGTATCCAGGCCCTCAATTACTTCAATATTGTTGAAGGACAGGTCTGGGGAAGAATTTATAAATCAAACATTAAATTATTTCTTACAGAACACCCTGATTCTGCCCTTTAGTTCTGGATGTAGGAGTTTATGTACAGATTTTTCTCAGGAGTGCTCCAGGTGCCACAGGAAAGGCTCAGCATTAAATCATCCTTTATTCCCATCTCCTCCTTGCAACTGTCTGTGCAACTTTTAAATGAGAGGAAAAGTTGGTCCATGCAGAGCCCACATACACAGCCTGAAAGGGACTTCTGCTTTTTGGGGAAACACAAAACAGAGGTGGGGAAATGCCCTTAGAGGGCAATTTTTGTGATAAATCTGATACTGTCTTGTTTCTTGCAGACTCTGTCCTGCCACACCAATGCCACAGTTGTGGTCACTCCCACAGGACCAAGATAAGGCAGTTCCATGTCAGTGGAGTTATGCAAAGGCTCACTTTAGCTGTTTCACTTATTGAAATGTCCTCTTCCCCTGCCAGAACATCTCTCCTAACACCTACACTCACCATGACTAAGGGCAGGATTTGCCTTTGGACTTGTACTGAGCAAGCCAAGAGTCCAAAACCAGTTTATGAGGTCTCTTGGGTGGCTGAGACACTTGTACAGCAGCAGCTGAGCCACTGCAGCCTTTGGGCAAACAAAATAAGTGAGTGTGCTTCAAAACACTGTGCTTACACTGATCAGTTGGTGATTCACAAGTGCCTCAGTCATCTGTGGAGCAGCACAGTGCAGACAACTGGGTGGAAGAGCCCATCAGACATTTCACAATGTGCTTATGAGCTCAAGCCCTGCGTGCTGAGGATATATTTAGAATTCCAGCCAGCAACGTGGCTGCAGTTCCAGGGAATGCTCTAAGCTGTGCATCTGTGTAGCTGCAAGCAGTCACATAAGGCTACAAGGATGGGCACTCCTTGGGACAACGATGACACCAAGCCCTTAAGGATATAGGGGTTGTAGGCTTTGGAATGCCTGCAGCAGCTTTGAAAACAGAATGCAGGCTTCTAAATCACAGAGGTGTTTCCATAAATATTCTTGAAAGTCACCCCTAAACACAATACAAACCTTGGAAACAACCTTGGAAACCTCAGTTTCCTGTTCCTGCCACATCAAATGTATTAAACCCAGTTTTTAAACATTTGAAGGATTGTTTTGCAGCTCTGATACTCAGGCATTTTGACATTTGACAGTCAAATAAGGAGACACACAGACAGCTGACAGCCTTCCCAGGGTAAGCTCCTATCAGTCGTGTTTGAGAAGGAAGGTGACATCTTGGTTTATCACAGATTGCTCTGCACCTGCAAAGGCATCCACCCTCCTCTGCCTGTATCTCACCAAGCCATACAAGGTGAACCAGACTCTCCAGACCTTCTATCTTCTCAATGACGTTGTTGTCCAGCTGCAGTTTAGTCAGATTCTCTAATGGCCACAGATTAGCAATCTGCAGGATGGCTAAAGCCACAGGAAAAAAAAAAAAAAAAGAAAAGAAAATTGCTTTTCACGTGAACCAGCTTCGTTTTAGCAGACACACTGCCTTGCACAAGGAAAACACGTCCAGTCTTGCCTACAAAAGGATTTTCAGCGTGTGATGAGTGTCCTGGAGAGCTCAGAGGTGCACTGGCTGGACGAGATTACAATGGAACAGCCCACTTAACCCCAGTGTCCTGCAGCAGCACACGGTGCTCATCAGCGAGGCCAACGAGGCGTGCAGGGGATGCTGACTGTGGCCCTGCACTCCAGTGGCTTTATGAATCCACTGCTAGGAGGCCTTGACCTTCATTTTCCTCTCCAGCTCCAAGCAGGAGGTTTGGGATGAGACTCTGCTTTTCTCTGCATTTGCAGTCTAGCAGTGCCCAGCTCCTGCTTTTGTAAATGACTCTCCTGCTCCCGGGATTCTCAGCCCAGGAGAGGAAGTTGGAGTCTACTCTTTCTGTGAAGGCTGCAGTTTAGAACTAATCAATACCCCTGCATTTAGTTTCCTCCAAAAGCAGAATCACAAGGGCAGGCTGTTAGTCACCACAGCAAGGTATCAGGACCAAGGTGACAGGAAATGCAGAACATCCTCACTCCCATTTCTCTTTCCCCTGCAATGGCTTCCCAGATTTCATCTGCTGTCCTGCTATCCTTATTTAGTGAGAGCACCATAAACCAAGGAATTGCACGCACAAAATATTCACACAGTTCTGGATTTTGTACTTGCAAACAAATCTATGCAGGATCAGGTCAAGGGAGTCTTTTCTAAGAAAATCAACTCATACACACATTATTTTACTGGAGCACACAAAGAATAATCAACTGAAATTACCCCCCTCCCTCAAATACTCAAATATTGAGCCAAATGTTCTTCCTTTTCATTTTTTTGCGTGCAAGTTTACAACAGGTTTGACAGTAAGAGGCAAGCCATGGTAATGCTATGGATGACCAGAGAATGCCATCAGATTGGACTGCAATCACCATAATCTCCCAAACAGCTCTCACATAATCACCAGCCATGGCAGAGCCTGCCCAGGGCTGGATTTGGCCACGAACTGAGGGGCTCAACAGGCCTGTGGCCTGTAGGTGTCACCACAATATAAATGTTAAATGAGAGCAGCAGTGACAATAAGAGTGGGAAGTGAAGCAGTTTTGAAGTCACCCATCAGCAAAAGCTCTCTCTGATGAAGCTCCTTTGTACATGTATGAGCAAAAGTCCAAGTCCAGATGTTAACTTTCACAGAATAAATCCAAGCTAACAATGGTTGCTTAATTGGCAGTTACCCACTTATTATATTACCTTCTAGCAAAAGAAGAGGCAAAATATGTATATATTATGGTACTCACTTTTAAAACTAAGTTGTAGCTCTGTCACCACCTTAACGTTAATACTTTCTTCTCTGGCAATATCTCCAAGGTCCTCTGGACACTTCTCTTCAATGGCTTTCTGAAGCATTTCATCATCAATAATGTTTGGCTCAATATTATTGAAAAACTGACTCATTGTGAGATGAAATCAGCCTTAAAGGACAGAAAAGAAAATAAATTAAATCACTGCCTGGCTACTCTTTCCAGCAGTCATAGAATCCCAGAACAGTTTGGGTGGGAAGGAACCTTAAAGACCATCTCATTCCATCCTCTGCCATGGCAGGGACACCTTCCACTATCCCAGGCTGCTCCAAGCCCCATCCAGCCTGGCCTTGGACACTTCCAGGGAAGGGGAATCCACAACCTCTCTTGTCAGCCTGTTCCAATGCTTGACAACCCTTTCAGTGAAGAAATTTTTCATGGAAATTTAAATATCCCTAATGTTGCCCTGGAGGCAATGAGACTATTTGTCTTTTTCAAACTGTGCAGAGTTAATGAATCGCTGTGAAGGACTTGAATCTTCAAACTTTTGCTTGTGTAAGACGTTTACAATTACAGAGTAACTTCTGATTTATTTTTGCAAGGGACAGCAATGATAAATGTCAGAGTTTAGAGAGGTCTGTTCTCATTGTGGCATTTCATTAACAAACCAAACCTCCCTGAGGCTGTGTGCAGTACAGACCGAGGAGCAGCAGCCTCCGCATTTATCCACCCTTGACCTTCCTCTCTCTCTTTCTTGTACAATCACAGAATGGGTTGGGTTGGGAGGGACCTTAAAGCTCATCTTGTTCCCCCCCTGCCATGGACACCTTCCACTATCCCAGCTTGCTCCAAGTCCCAGCCTGGCCCTGGACACTCCCAGGGATGTGCACTTGTGCAGCGTCTCTTCGGACAACGCCGGTTCCAAGCACCCCTGCTCGCCTCCCGCTCCCAGGAGCCACCGAGGCCCAGATCCCGGCCCATCAGGTCTCCCACCCGCAGGTCCCCTGGGGTCTGGGGCGGTTCTCGGTTCCCGGTTCTCGGTTCCCGGTTCCCACCCGCGCCTCAGCGCCCGTCGCTAAGGAAGCCCGGGTGCGTTGCTAAGGGCGGCACGTGACCGGCTCAGCCGCCAATGGGCGTGGAGTGGGTGGGGAGCTCAGTACCAATCAGAGCGCGACAAATCCGTGTCAGCCAATCAGCGCTGGGACCGTGCCCTCGGGGCGGAGAGGGCTCTGATGATTGACGTTTTCTTTGCCCAATAATATTACAGATGGTTTCGGGCTTTGCCCAATAGGAAATGGCAGTCTCATTGTCCTCGCTGTCCATCAAAGGGAGGGCGGGGAAAAGGGTGGGACTACCGCGGGAGCGGGCCCTTCTCTTGACAGTGATGGACACACTCTTTAACCAATGGCTTTGCTGCGCGTCCTGCATCTGTCCAATTGAACCTAGGGAGGCGGGACTAAGCTGCCAGAGCGCGCTGTGGTTGGTGCGCGCGGCTGTCGGTCAGGGCGCGGTGCGGGAGGGGTGGGCGCTGGGCCGCTGTTTGTTGTCATCCCAAGATGGAGTTTCTGCTGGGGAACCCGTTCAGCACCCCGGTGGGGCAGAGCCTCGGTACGGCGGCCTGGGGAGCGCGGAGGGGCCCGGGGGAGCCCAGGGAGACAGCGGGGGCTTCGGCCAGCGGGCGGGGCTGGAGGCAGCGGGGGGTNCGGAGGTGTTTGGGGGTTATGGGGATCGGTGCGGGTTGATGGGGGGTCTGGGGGTGATGAGGGAGCTCTGGGGGCTGTCAGGGGCCTCTGGAGGTGTGGGAGGGTCTCTGGGGAGCAGCGATTCCAGGGGTGCTGGGGGCTCGGAGGGGCTGGAAGGCTTTTGCCTTTGGGGAGTGCTGGAGGCCTCAGTGCGGGACTCTGGGGTTAGTGTGGGACATGGAGAGATCAGAGGGCAGAGGAGGCCTGGGGAGCAGGCTGCTGTCCATGAGAAGAGACTGACTCCACGTCGAGATGGATGCACGAAAGTTGTTGCATCCCCCAGCTCCTTTTCCTGAAGTTGAGTGCCTTCTTCCAGACCACCCTGTCATTGATGCACTCTTTCCCAAAGTACTGAAACCTCCCTAAACCTCTGAGTGGGCAGGGGGTGATGTGGTTTAGAGACACAAATAAGTGCTCGTTTTCCAGCCTGGAGGCTGAATTGTGGTTTTGGTAACGCTTTGGTGCCATTAGCAGGTTATTCTGAGCCAGCTTTCACTGCATGGCCAGTCAAGGCCTCCCTGGGCTGCTGTGGCTGCTCCCTCCCTCCCACAGACATGTTCTTTCGTGGCTACTCCTGTTTTGGTCTGGGTTGCCACGGCTGGGGCAAAGAAGAGAAAGGAGAAGGCCTGGGCATCACTCGTGCAGAGTTTGGTAACTCTGAGTTTTCCCCTCAGCTGGGTGGGCTCTCAGTGCCTCCTGCTTTCCTCTGTTGGGCCCTGAAGAAATTTAAGATCTCTGACATTGCGGTGGGAAGGAGCAGGCTGGCTCAGGTTCCTGCAGTGCAGGAGGGAGGGCAGTCCCAAAGCCAAGGTGATGCTCAGTTGAGCATGTCTTCTGCGAGGGAAGGCTTAGAGAATTGGGATTGTTCAGCCTGGAAGAGAGAAGCCTTGGGGTGACCTCATTGTGGCCTTCCCAAATCTGAAGGGAACCTGCAGGAAAGATGAAGAGAGAGGGTCTGGAGTGACAGGGCAGGGGAGAATGGCTTCAAACTGACAAGAGAGTAGGGGTAGATGGAATATTGGGAAGAAATCCTTCCCTGTGAGGGTGAGGAGGCCCTGGCACAGTTTTCCCAGAGAAGCTGTGTCTGCCCCATGCCTGGGAGTGTTCCAGGCCAGGTTGGGCAGGGCTTGGAGCACCCTGGGACAGTGGAAGGTGTCTCTGCCCATGGCAGGGGGGGAATGAGATGGTCTTTAATGTCCCTTCCCACCCAAACCATTCTGTGATTCTATAACATACAGCTGTGTATAGTCTAGCCTATAGCTATTCTACCTTGATTTATGGAATGATGGAAGTCTTTGAAAATCATAGTGGAGAAAACTTTGCAGAGTATCAGCTCATGGCCTCAAACCTCTTTTCTAGTCCTTTCCTCATTCCCATGTGCAGGGACATCCACTGGATGAGGTGAAAGGCCCTTGCATGGGTGAGTCTCACGCTGTGCTTTGAGCATGGCTGGGCTCTCTTTGTCAGGCTATATGGAGCATATGTATAGCTTGCTGTTTATCCTCAGCCATCTGGGCTGTTTATTGCTTCTGCTGAGGGAGAGAAGTGCCGGGGATCAGAGGAGAATAATGAGAACAGCTCAAGAGAAAGGTGATTTTAGAGTGAATTGGCTTTGTTGTGTTTGGCCATCAGAGCACCCCTGCCAGGACAGCTGCTGTCAGCCTGGGGAGGGAAGGCAGCAATTTCTCCTCTCTTCGTTGGCAGCTTCTTTTAGCATCAGTCAGTGGTTTGAAGGAACTGAAGAATTGTTGGGGGGCAGGGAGGGAGGAGTGGTAAAATCTGCTTTTTTAGCCTTCTGCCTGTTTAACTCCAGAGTGCAAAGGTTTTCACAGCTCTCACATCCCTTCGCTCGCTGAGCAAGCGGTCGCTGCCAACTTCGAGGCTTTGAACACTGAGCTGCTTCCATCAGATAAGGTGTGCAGCTTCCCTTAATGCAAAATTCAGCTGCACTTTCAGAATGTTTTTCTTTACTCCCAGAGGGAAGAGATAACTGCAGATTTTATTTTGGAAGACAAATTTTTTCTGCTTCTCCTATCGCTGCCAGTTATCCCTTTCTGAGACAGCAGTAAAACAAAAGCATGCCTTGTTCTCAGACACTGCTATTTGCCCAGTGCTTCCACAGTTTGTTTTTCCAATGAGCTTGTGGAATATAATTTTCACTTACGCTTCTCTTCATTCTTTGAAAGAAATGGAATAATTTTGTATTTCTGTTTAAACATATTGTGTTGTACACAGTTGTGATGTTTTCAAGCAAGGCCTAACACTCACCATAAGGGAGAAGTGCAGAAAATCCTGTAGGTCCATCAGCACACCAAGAATGTGTGTTCTCTGCCAGGAAGTAGCAGAAGTTCACGAGAACATTTAATTAGGGCTCTACAATATCTGCAGATAAATGCCAGGTCTGAAAAAACAAAGATGTTAGAAAAGGTTTGGGGAGAGCTGAGAGAGGTAATACAAGGGATTTTCTCTTTTCTCCTCTTTATCTGGATAATGTCTGAAGCTAGGCAGGCTTTTTATGTTAACTCTTTTGCTTAATGTGGGAAAGTAATGCTAGGATGAGCTCAGAGGATTTGTAATGGAGATGGATAGAGTCTCCTGCATCTAAAGTGCCAGTTGAAATGGCAGCCAGGTTCCTCATGGCTCAAACTTACCTGATTTTTGGACTGGCTTATATGGTACCCTCTATTTAATTCCCAGTGGTGACATAGCAGAAACAATATAAGCCATCACCATGGCTGCTAATTACAAACCTCACCTAATTTTGCTATAATACTTTGATTGACCTGTGGACACTCAGCTGTCCTTGTGTCTCCAACAAAGTCCTCTCCTGAGAAGAGTGGTTGTTTTTTGGTGGGGCTGTGTGGAAGGCAGGCAGCTGTACCTGAGAGATTTCTGAACTCAAAAAAAACCATTTTAATTCCATTTTGCTTTTTACCTGGAGGTTACTGTGAAGGGGAGCTTATAGCATCATTTTATGTACAAACCAAAAATCACACTCAGAATTTTGTAGCAGAATCCAATACTTCCCAAAGGTTTTGTGAGGTGTTTTTCAGAAGGTCTTGGTGAAGGCTGGTGAGAGTCTAAAGGGTGGAATTGGGTGCCATGGGTTTCATAGGCTGCCAAGTACATCGAGGTTGACAAGATCCTTTGTGGCACTGGGTGCTGGCCCAGTTCTTACAACTGAACTGTTTATTTTTTCCAATCACCACTGTAAATACTAACTTGAAGAATATCCTGACCAGGGAGGAGCAGAAGAGCAGGAAGATGTGTAGTAAAGCAGCTCTGACAGAGTGCTTGCTATGTGGAGAGGGATTGGCCTGGAGAAAAAGCTGCAATTTACAGTAGTGGGAATTTGCCTTGAGATTCACCATCCTGCCATAAATTGCTTTTTTATCTTTCTTTGTTCAATGGAGCCATCTTTAAAGTGTCACCACTCTATTCAAGGTTATTAGAACAAATACCCTTGCTGCAGGTTAGCGAAAACATCTTCAATGATTAAAGCTGATTGAATTACAAGAATTGGAGTGCTGCTGACTCTTTTTTGGCCATTCTGCTTATTTGATAGTGGCCATATGGCTTACATGTGGGGACACAGGGAAGCCTGGTTTAGATTTTTTTTGTTTGTTTTACTCTGGAGACATTGCAAAGGCTTCAGGAAAGTGCTTCTTTGTTTGAATCCAAACCAAACATTGCTGCTGCCCCCTCATGCAGGTGCAGAGGGCTGACCTGGGGCAGTGAGGTGTGAAATGGGCTCCTCAAAGGGTGCTGGACAGGGGCATCAAGATCAGTTTTGGTCAGGGTTGTGTGTGCTGCTGAACTCAGCTCTTCTCACTGCAGCCCCAAATCTGCCTGACCCAGAGCCAAAGGCCTCTGGGAGTGAAGTTCAGCAATTAAGTGCAGCAAGACTTGAAAGTTAATTTTTAACAGTACAGTAGAAATGAAGTTGTCCTGTGTATCTGGGAGTGGGGATCAAGTGCTGCTGGTTTACACCCCTGGTGCCTGTTGCAGAAGGGAAGTTTCAATGCACAGTGCTGGTCTGGGCACTTGGAGTCTGTTTTTGGAGGAGAAACAGTGTGGTGATTTAAGGAGGCTACAAAAACAAGGTTTCAGCAAAAGATACAGAGGCACTTTATTGAAGCAACAGTGAGGCAGACAGCTTTTCAATTGATTTTTATCAAAGCACTCACAGTTTCCATTCAAGGCTGTTAAATTGATAATATATATGGTGGATACAGGCTGTTTTCAGAGCTGCTGTTTTGTTCCCCTCCCCTTATTTTTTTCTTTTTTGTCCCTTTTTAATGGGAAAGTGCTTCAGGGGGTTTAAAACACCTTTTATTTTCCCTTCCATAAGAAGCACTTGAGCCTTTTCTTCAGGTTTCTTATATCTCTAAGATTTTTATGATTCTTAGAATAAAAACAGTTCCTAAATAAATGAGTTGATGACTACATGTAGGAACGGAGAAATGCATTAGAGCCAGCAGCCCATGGTAGTCCTGTGGGAGGCATTAATCCAGGCTTTCTTGTCCACAGTTTCCCTAAGTTCCCTTCAGAGTAAACTTATTACTTTGCTGTGCTGTGAAACATTTTTTTTAATAGATGAGCCTTTCCCCAATGCTAAAAACCAGTGTTTAAAGTGTACACTATAATCTTAGGATGTGGTCCATGTAAAATATCATTTTTGCAGTGTGCTGTTGGGCTCTGAATCTTCTCTCTCATCGTTCATTGTCTTATAATTAAATAAAAAGT
The DNA here is from genome assembly GCA_013399945.1 of Ploceus nigricollis. NCBI lineage: Eukaryota > Metazoa > Chordata > Aves > Passeriformes > Ploceidae > Ploceus > Ploceus nigricollis. The sequence goes on along the minus strand of VXBC01008788.1, from coordinate 996,249 downwards.
CCTTTGCATTTACCCACAGCCATGGAAGCATTGTCCCTTATTTTAAGGGAAGCTTTTCTCCATACAAGGTGGCAGTAACTTTTCTTGCTGTATCAAAAAGATGAATTTTGCCTTTGCCTGCAGTGAAAAGGGCACGAGAAGTTCTCTCCTCAGAGCTGAAGCACTTTTCTAGGTACTCCTGCAGCTGGTCAGTTTTTAGAAATTCAGCCCCTCACTGCTCATTCAGAATTGTGCTTGTCATGCAAAAAGAGCCTGATAAAATGCTTTTAGTTTTATAAGATTATTTGGATCTGCTTTCACTTCATGACAATGGATTATGTTGTAAGGAAAATCTCCATGAAATATGAAAATGGATATCTTTGCTCTTTAAAGGAGCAAATAAATACTGAGTCATGAATCTGGCAACTTGGAGAAACTACGTACACGTGTGAAGCTGGGTAATTAGTATAATGCCATTTAATACTGGGTTACTAAGACTGGATTTATTTTATAGGCACAAAAGCAGATTGTAGTTCATGAAGGTATTATAACGTGTATTTTTGGGTAATGCTGTTTTATCTCTTTCAGCCTGGTACACTTAAATGTATATTCCATATGCTTCTAATAGCCATCTATTTGTGAGAGTGAGGACAGCTTGTTCCCAGTTTGGTACTGCTCTGTTCATGAACTCAGCAGATTTTTTTAGACTGTATATTTAAAATATGCTTGCCTAAAAACCACAGAAAATCCCCACAAACCCTTCCAGCTGATGTAATGTTTCATCCAAAACAATTTTCCCCCAAAAAAGTACTCTGTGTTTTCCTTAATGAGGAACAGTTTTAAGACAGGCAAACTTTCCTATGATTTCGTAAACTCTGTTGAGTTTTTAATGAACATTTTTTGAAGGTGTTGAAGGCATTTGTGGTATTCTCAGTGACAGTGATCAGTGGAGGGACAACAACAGCTCTTGCAGAAGTTTTGGTGAGATGATCCTTGCCTGGGAAGGTGCTGCCTGATACCTGCAGGGCTGGAGCTCTTCGAGGCTGGCCTGGCAACCTCCTTCCTCATCTGGTGTTTCCTGCTTGATCAAAAGTAATTTCATCCTCTGTGTTTGGGTTTAAAATCTGTACAATGGGTAGGTGATAAGAGCACAGATGTTTGAGGAGCACAGGGAGAAGGGATGTTGTGGGAGCCCTGTGAAGTGAGGAAATGACCCAAAAACCCAGCCTGTGAAACACAGCAATGAGTCTGCACAGATCATCCAGAACTGGTTTTCCTCCTTCTCATTTGCATCTGCCTGGGGAATTCCTAGTTTTCTATGTAAAAGAAACTTGTTGCTGAGCATAAAAATCCTACCAAGGATAGATAAGCCTTATCTTCTGTATTTTTGTAGTTATTCTGTTGGTGGTTCTGCCCAATCATTTCAGTTACTGCCAGTGGCAAAAGGCTCTTTTAAAATTGATGATTCTTCAGCACAAAAGATACTGGTCTAAAAGCTTTGCTAGAGCTGGGTCTCTCTTCCCTTAGGAGCAGCTCCCTTCATGTTTTTATAGGGAGTCAGATCTTCCAGCTATAGGTAACATTTCCCACTGCTCAGGAAGGGGAGATGCAAATAAATCCAGCCAGTCTATTATTGGCAGCATTGTCTTTAAATTTAAATATACACTCCACAATTGTTCTCTACCTGCCAGAATTATAAGGTGGCTCCACAGTGCAGTAACTCATTTCAAAATCAAGGATTAAGGATGAAAAAAATCCATGCCCTGTCTGTGTTTGAGCAGTTCCTGGCATGGCTGTGTATGGACTATTTACCCATGCTCCTGTATCTCTTGGTTCACAGCATTTGGCAGCTGAGTGTAGTCTCAGGGAGCATCAAGAGGCTCAAAAATGAGGAGATACTCAGAAGAAACCTGTTGAATAAGTTGGTTACCTTGTAGCTTGCTTATTCCTTGAAAGTAGGGCAGCCTGTTCCCCAGCTGGACCTTGGAAACCTTCTGGGTTAAATTAGCTTGGGAAGAAATTATTTTTTCAAATTCAGATCAAAGAAAACATACACAAAGTGAAGGCACAGACTTGTGTTGTAAGCTGTTTAAACTGTGTTTGAATACCAAGAATTTTTCAGAGCATTGGTTTTGTGTTCTTAAGGCAGGAAATACTTTGTTTCATCCCAAATGTGGTCAGAAATGTTGAAGATGTTAACTTGAACGTGTTGCATCCTCTTTATTTTCATGGGATACATTTACTGCAAGAAATATGACTGGTTTCCTATTTGACCCAAATAACAAAAAAAAAAATTCCCATTTTTTGCCTAGCTTAATAAATGGAAAAAGTCCCTTTTAAAAATCTGGTATTTCCTGACTTTTTTTTTAACTTTTATTTTGCCTCAATTATAGCTTTCTGCATTTATTTTACCTTGCCTTTCCTTGCCCATAAACACAAAAAGCTACCATGAGCATATTAAATAAATTGCAAGCTTCAGCAGCTTTGCCAGCAAATTTTGGAAAGTTTTATGATATTCTGAGCTTACAGGTGAGAGAGATTTCATAACTTTCTCTTCTGAGATTAATAAATACATCTGTATATTAAATAGAAGCAGTTTACTTAAGCTTTGGTGACCAAACACTTACTGAAGTACAGATAATTTTTTTAAGAACATCTGCAAGGCTTTAATTAATAGTTTTGTCCAAGAAGTCCTGCCTGAGGTTTTGACTGAGATGATCCAGAGATGAGATAGTATGTTGTAGCTTTTGCTCCAAAACCTCGTTGGTTGCAGTTGAAGCAATGGACATCTGTTGGGCTCAACACTTTCCCCTCTTTTACATAAGTTGTTGAGGATATTAACTCCTCAGTTTTCACCAAAAAGCTCTCTGATCAGTTAACAGAGTGTTAAGGAATTTCACCAGTTAATTGGTTCCTAATTTAAGGATTAGGAGAGAAAATATGCGAATTTTATTGGAATATTTCATCTGGAGTGAGTCTTGAAATCCATCTCCACACTGTGACCCGAGTTATTTCCTGAATTCTGTCTGGTATTTTCCTGAGCAGTTGTTATGGGATATAGGTATGATAATAAGATGATTGGTAACGGGATGTAGAGGTTGGGCTGGATGCAGCATGTATTTGGGTTTGTGTTACCCTGAGCTCACATTTAAGCTGTTGTAGTAAATAGCTTGTTTTTTTCATTATCTTTGAGCTGCCCTTTCTCTACTGATTTTCGGTGGTTTTAATTAGAAGGGTATTTTGCTGAAAAGAGTGAACTCAGACCTTTGTGAAATTTTCTGCTAGTACAAATAATGGTAAATCTGAAATCACTTATTAGACAAGGAGTTGTTATGGCAACTATAAGATGGTTGGCTAATCAGAGAGTGAGATCAGTTTTTATTTACAAGTGTAATGAGCAATTAAGTTTGAGCAGCTGTCAGACTTGGAAAGTGATTAAAGTTCAGCAAACAACCCAAACGGGTCAGTGTTCAGTTCTGATGGTTTTCTGACACTGCAGCTTGATCATCTGTGGGTTTTACCTACTATAATTAAAACTGCCTTTTAAATCCCCATCCGTGCCAATGACTTGGCATAGCCAATGAGTAGAAAAACCCCTTTTTCCTACCAGGTTCCTTAATGGGTATTGGCCTGGAGTCTTGCTGTGGGTAATGAGGTATTTCACGTGTAGCATTCCTTAAAGCAAAGCTCAGTTTAGATGCAGAATCATCTCCTGGCTGTGGTGATCACCAGGAGGGAGCTGGGGCGGTGCAGCCTCGCTCAGCCTTTGCACCTCTAAAGGCTCCCTTTCATTAGAGGCAGCATTACGCAGTTGTTGGTTGCTTAGGGAGCTGCTGCTGGGCTCAGAGGAAGGATGTGCACAGTGTGCATGAACATTAAACCCAAAGGACGTAGAGAAAGTTGTGATTCACCCAGAAACAGGAGGGAATGCCCAGGAGAGGCTGACCTTGGGCAGAGCTGGTCACAGTGGACAGGGCAGGCTGCTCATCCTCATGGCTTTCCCAAGGAGGACGAGCTGGTTCTCTGCAGATTCCAAAAGATTGCATGTGTTCACACTGGGAAGGCTATCCTCCCATCCATACTTTCCACCAGATCAGCCTATTTCATTGCTGGGGTTTGCTTCCCTGCTGCATGTGTTAAATAAGCCAAACTGTTTGTAAGCCTTGCTCAGAATTTGTATTCTAGTTAGAATTTTAACTGTCCAAAACAGTTAAACCAGTAGAGTTATTTTCCAAAATTACGCTGCAGTCCCCTGCTACATTTGCATTTTTATTAATTTTGCCACACTAATGGTATGATGTAATAGAGGCAATTGCAATGGAACTTGAAATTGATTGGGACAGCTCCTGACCTGAAGAATTTACAAAGTTGTGTGCCTAGATAGCACAAGCTGGTGAATGGGGACTTACGGGAAAATTAAAATGACAGTCTCAGAAATAGGCATTTGCATACTTGACCTAAACTTCTGGTATTTACATTTTCTATTTATCAGTCTTTTTCAGGCTTATCTACAGCAGTGGCACATGAGAAAACAGGGCTGTAAAAATGGAACAGAATTTTTAGTAGGGTTATTAGAGACCAAGAAATCCACATTTCTCAGCCCCCAAGATGGGATTGCACATACGTATCTTGTTATTGCTGTTGCCTGATTTGCACTCGGGTTTCCTGAGGAGATTGCTTGGGAGTGTTTATCTGCTAAGCTTCTGCAGGCATAGCAAGCAGAATGGGCAGCTGGCAGTGGAGCCTTTCAGTGACCACAGCATTGGCAAAAGTAATTCCTGTCACCTAGTGGAAGAGAAGCCAGCTCTTCCCTCTTCCCGTGGTGAAAACACTTGGAGTATTCCAGATGCTGATCCTCAAGCTGTGGAGATTTTGGAGAATTGGGATGGGGTTGGAGCTTGCTGCCTCTTCCACAGGCCTGCTGTTGTTCTGTAGAGCAGTGCAAGGGAAGGCTGAAAAACTGAAATGCAAACTGAAGCTTCCACACAAGAAAACATGACCCATCAACTCACAAAAGCTGCAGACTTGTCTGTCTAGGTCACTCTACATGTGGGATAATTGTGGTTTTCCAGAGGATGCTGCTCTCACCTTCCTAGCTGTAGGAGAGCCAGGGGTGGGAACATGCATGTGGAATAGTTACTGCAAGAGTTGTTGCATTTCACTTATAACATATTTTAATTATAACGTGTGAACATTTGTTTAAAAATCCCATGTAGCATGCTGCAGCAAAGCAGTAAACCTGTTCTTGTAACTGCCTTCTTGTAGGAATGGGTGATTTTACCTATTTTTTCCTCTCACTCAATAGTATTTTCAGTTTATTTTAAGCATGTGAAAATGTGGGCAGCTGATTTTAGGAGTAACCTGTAAAAAATAATACAAATAATTCTAATGTAGGAGCGTGATGATTCTTTCTGCCTCATAGTTTGTTTGCAGCAAACATGTTACAAGTGAGCAGGTGGGAGGGGGATTTTGAAATATATGGGGAAGGATTTTTAGAGTTTGCAGCTGACATGGATTAAAAATTCTTAGAACATTTCATCCATGAAAGGCAATTAGTTTTGTTTTATGAATATGAAAAGCACGTAGCTTGTAAGTACTGGAGTGAAGTCCCAAGTGAGTTATTAGAACTTGCTTTACTCATGTAGTACAAAATTGGCCATCAAGAGCTGATAGATTTCAAATATAGCTCACTGACACACTGATCATCCATAACTTTTCATAAAGTCATTTTTTTGGGCTCACCTGTAATTACTGGATGCTGTTGAAGTCCTGAATGGGGCAGATAGTCACACATCAGGACACCTCCTTACTCTTGATGGTGATTATGGCATGTTGTGCTGCTGGGAGATGGAATTGTGATACCTCTCAGCCTGCTTTTCCTGCTTTCAGCTGCCCCTTTCTCTGTGATTCATAAGTTAAAGTTGATAAAATGAATGGAGTCTGCTCTTTTTTTTAGCAGTTGGTTTTTTTGGCATTAGGAAAAATTAATGCAGTCATTGGTTTTGGATTATTGGGGTTGTCTGTATGAGAAGTTCTCAGCTACTAATGGGTGTTTGAAAATTTTTTTTTTCCAGCTTCTTTGTTTTTTGGAGAGCCAAAACTGGTAGAAAATTTGGTAATTCTAGTGTTAATCAACAGATGTTATTCATCCAGTATGTCAGTGCTTTAATACCTGAGATTCTCAGTTAAGGAACTGGAAGCCCAAGTTAAGGAATGAGGTAGCCCCTCCAACCATCCAAATTCCACAGAGAAACTAAAACGGGATGAAAACTCTTTGGCAAATGGTGGGCTACAATCTAAGTTCTGGCTATGGAAATGACTAAATGTTGATGATCTTGTTGTAAAATACTGGCTGCTGGACAGTGTTCAAAGGAGGAGGAGATTTGGGTGCCCATCATGATGCACTGACCTGGTAAAATAACACCGTGCTGATAAATTCTCCCACACAGAATCGTACGGCCACGTCGCAGCAGTCGCAGTTAAATTTAGAAAAGGCAAATCTGAAGGAGACCATTTCATCACCCAGGAGATTTTAATTTATGCTTTCATGCCTCTCATCCAGAGAAGAAAGATGGACACTCAGAGTGGGATGATATTAAACTACTGGAAGTGTTGCCTAATAGATCACTGATGTCTGTGAAGTGGCAAGTCATCATCCCCCCGACACAACAGGACGAGGGGACACTGTCACGAGATGTGACATGTCATAAAGGATCATTGATTTGTTGCTCCCCTGCTGTAAATCAAACATCTCCATTCAAATCCATTAAAATCCATTAATACAGGGTGCAGATTTTAAAACTGCTTTGACATTTCTGATTGAAGGCTTGGGCGTATCGATTCCTGACGTGAGCAGGTCCCTGTTTGTCAATCAGAAAGTAGCACCATCATCTGAAAATCGTGGGTTGGCAGCGAGGTGGGAATCTACCCAAGGTCACTGCTAAAAGAGATGAGGAAACGTGCAGTGAAGGCTGAATTTTGAGGAAAAGTGCCTCTGAATCATGCAAATGGCTTGATGAGCTGGGAGCTGCTTGTGTATGACCTCGCTCTGAAGGACGGCTATTTACAGTACATGGGTCAACATGTGAGCTCTGATGAGTGTCAGGGCATGGGAGGAAGGTGGCTTTCTGTGCTTTGTTTCTAAAGCTGTGTAGAATGGAGAAGTCAGATGGATTTTAAAGAAGCAGTAGTGTCTCCCTGCCATCTGTTTTGGAAGAGAGCAACTCACATACACATGTCATTCAGTGGAGTTTGCTGTCAGCAGCAACAATTTCTGCTGATGGGGGAACTTGAGGGAGAAGATTCATAACAAAAGTCTTTATTGTATAGAAACACACCATTCTGCTTGGGATCCAGCTTCCAAATGCTTTTAAGGACTGTGACTAAACTACCATTTATGCCTGAGATGAGAGACATCTGAGTACAGAAGCTGCCTGGACCAGGTTGTCCTGCCAGGCCTTTTTTGTGCAACACAATTGCAGATGGGAAGGTCTGACTGGTTTTACACCCTGCAAATGTATCGAGACCTTTGAGATGAGATAAACTAAGTGAGCCATGCTGATATGCTGCCTTGCCTGCTCTGATATTATTACAAGGCTTTCTGTTTTGGTTTTATTTTTGTTGGGGTGAAGTTCTGAGTATGAAAGAAAAGTCTTTGTTGTACAGCTGTTAATATTTGTTTAATATGTATTAATCCATTCACCTTGCTCTGCTTCTAAACCTGCAGTGCAGCTATGCTCAGTTAATCACCTGGAGTTTCCTGCACCTGAGAGGCTGAATTTGTGGGTGATGTTTTTTTCTGCAGCATATCTAAATCACGAGAATGTTGTAGCATGACTGTGAGTACCGTGAGGTCCTTAAAAAGGCACAGTAATTACGTACTATATATTCATGATTGCAGGTACGTGTGATCTGGAAAGCAGGTTGGAAGAAGTTTGGCATTTGGGTGGCACCTTCAAAAAGAAAACCTGAAAGTTAATTGGAGAAAATGACAGTTCCCAGTTTACTGCTGTGCCTTCCAACAGCACTCGAGCTAAATACTCTTTAGGATTGCACGTGTGCATGTCCACGGTGTCTCTTTATTTTATTTTAACATAGACTCTGCAGCCATTACCAACTATTCATTTATTCAGCACCAGAAACTTTGGCAAAACAATGAATGGAAGATAAATTATTTGATCCCAAAGAGTTTTAGTGTGAGCATAGCTAAAAACCAAGAGAAAAATCACAGTGGTCATGACAAGTGGATGGCCGGTGCTGCAGCAGTCCAACCCAAATCACGTTTTCTGTAGTGCTTTGCCGTTCAGATTGAGCCCGTTTGTTCTAGCTGACTGGCTTTTTCCTTGGAAGTGTGAAGCTCAGCATTTTCAGAGCAGTGTGAAATAAGGAATGTAGAAAAAGGACTTGGAGCAGTGAGGTGGCTAATTGAAAAATGCTCTTGGAGCTGCGCGCTCTAACAAAGAAGCTGGCAGGGTTTTATGAGTAAGTCACTCCAGAGTTGAGTTTTGATCTTGAATTTTGAATGAGTCACATTTATATTTTAATAGGAGCGTTTTGATAAAAAGGAACAATCCTCCTGTTGGTTACCATAATGTCTAAGTGGCCGTGACTGTCTTTTTAAAAGCAAATATAGAGAAACAAGAATAGACTGTTGGGTCCAGGAGTATCCAAGTGTGTTATTTGAGTGTGTCTCTGTCTCCCAAGTGAGATGCCTTGAACTCAGCAGCTTTGTGAGTGCTGGGGGTCTTTGGTCTTATCTTCATTTTGCTTGGACAGCTGAAATATGTTTCCATGGCCTCTGTATGGTCTTTCCCTGGATCTTATTGATGGTGCTGTGGGGGTCATTGATGATTGAATCCAAGAGAGACAGCTGCAGTCACAAAATGTAATGGTGCTTTGAAGTGTAAAACAGTTCTATAGGCTACAGCTCAGAGATGTCATTGTCCCATTCATTTGAGCAATCTTGTCTGGTTTGCATTGCCTTGCAAAACTCTTGCTATTTTCCTGAAAGCCCAGTCTGTAAAAGCATTTTGCTTTTACCCTCAGCTGATGCCCCATGCTTCTGAGAGAGCAATGCTGCATTGAAGGGAGGGGAACCAGCAGGATGGAAGCAAAAACCTGCTGATACTGTGTCTCCTTCTGATCCTTATTATGCAGAGTGAAATATAACATATCTGACTGTTTGATTTGCTAATTTCAGTGGTGGAGCACAGCTGGTAGGCAGGTGGACTGTTAAGAGACAAGACAAAGATCTAAGATCTGCAATCTTATGAACTTGCAAGCAAAAAAGAAAAAACAACCACAAACCCTAAGATGTTTTATGCTATTTGAACACCAAACACTGTTGGAGGGAAGGGGAGAAGTTTGGACTTGGAGCTTTCTCAGTTTTGGATCTCTCTAACACAGTGCACTGGTGTGCATGTTTCTTGCATAAATAGAAGGTGATTTTGTGTGTGTAGTTCATCCCAAATGTATGAATTGAGAGTCTCTGAAGCAACATCTGGAGAAGACCCAAGAGAGAAAACTGTGAGTTCTCTAAACACAAAGATCTGTTCATTCATGAGATTCTGATATTCAAACAGAAAACTGCAGTTGTGCTGTTTTCATTTAATGTTATTTCTAGCAAGTGCCACATTTAACTTTCCTTTTTGCCTTTTCTCACAAGACCATTCTACAGCACCATAAAGACTTACTGGTACTTATAGATGGACTTTTGGAGAGATTTTTGCCCTGGTCCTGTCATCATTCAGACTGGAATAGCTGCTCTCGTGCTTCCAGCAGTCAGAATTCCAATCTCAGCTGTATGAACATGCACATGGAGCAGTAGTATGGATTGAAGCGAGTAGAGGAGAGCTTCTTGAGGATAACCAGTGTTAGTGTTTCTCTGTCGCTTTTGACCTGGTTTCAGGATGGGTGATAAAAGTTGTTCTGTTTTCTTCCTGCATTTAGAAGCTAATTCCTGCCCTGCCCTGCGTAACCTGTTTGTTACGTGGTGATTACAGGAATTTCTGACCTGGTTTCCTTGTGGTGACATCTCGTTGTTTGGGCAGAGGCTTGGCTGGGGGTGTGTGCACTGAGACTGTTTGTACTGGGAACTTTACACTGCTGAACCCTCTAGGTGCTGTAAATTATACAGGATTTCAGCATGAGCAGGGAAATGCTGATATTGCCGTTTGGCAGAGCGTGGAAATGCGGCCACAAGAGTTGGATCTCAGAAGGAAGGTGTGAATGAAAAAAATAGCACCATTTTTTCTCCTTTTCCTCACAGACTACAGATAAGCTGATGCTGTGTGTGCATATGCAGTGCCCAAGGTCTGCTGCGTGTCAGGCGTGGAGTGCCAGATTGTCTTTCTTCCCACTAGAACATTTATGCTTTAATTTGGGACACGTGGTGGGAACTGATAGCATCTTGTTTCAGAGAGGGACTTTCTGATAATCTCACTGGTGGTATCGTGTCTCTGTGTGAGACACAAACCCAGCATTATCCCAGTGCTCGGAGCTGCTCCCGAGTCAGGAGCTGTGCAAGGAGCCCTTGGCATCAGGCTGGGAGGTGCCAGCCCTTCTGTGATGCAATGAAACTATACCATAAACTCTTCAGTTCAGGGCAAACTCCTCCTCATCACCTTCCCTCTTAACATTCACCTTCCCTCTTAACTGCACCCTGGAATCCTTTGGTCGCATTCCAGGGTTCATGTGTGAATGAATTGGTGCCTTTTAATGGGTGTGAAAGAGGTTGAGGAACTGATTACTCTTTCAAAGGGGATTTGCATGATTTGCGTGCTATTCCTTTGCTGTTCTGTGCTAGTTTCCAAAATCTGTTTAATCTTGTCAGTCGTGTCTGGGTACTATTTGAGGAGGAGCCTTCCAAAATGTCCATGAAATACTGGACCGGTTATTGAGTATTTTTAATTTCCTGCATTTTGGCTATGTTGGGTAGGGATTCTCCTACAGCTGAGTGCAGACAGAGCTGTTTCACTAGAATTCCAGAACTACAACCTGCTGTGTTTTGGTTCTAGAAGAGCTCTGCAGGCTTTCAATTCGTCGCAGCACAATAGTGCTCTTCAGGCAAATCCCACCCAAACCTTCTCTGCAGCCAGTGAACTCCTTTGTACAGCTGAGAGAGCACTGCAGCAGCAAATCTGGGTCACACACCCTACAAAGGACACACAACTCCAGATGACAAGTGCTTGTGTGCTCTCTGTTGCTGAAGAAGAGACTAAAATTAGCTTCTGACTCTTACTCGAATTAAAAATTACCCAAGGGGAAAAGAACTAATTCTCAAGAAGGCAACTGTTATGTCTTAAACCCACACAGTCTCAGCTGTGTATGCAGAAATGCGAAAATAAAAAGGTAGTAACCAAGTTTTTTGGGAGAAAGGAGATTTTGTTTTCCCTGAAGTATCTCAAAAAGGGAATATGGCCAAGGTTATCAGGGACCACAGATGAGCATTCTAGTGCTAACCTCTGTACACTGCTGCAGCAGCATCTCTTTACTCTGCTATCTTCAAAATGCCACTTTTTTTACCTATGGAGTGCTGTCATATCCACATTTTGTCAAAATAAACCTTAACTCCATGGGTTTTACAAGACCAGCGAGTGAATTGGCTGCCAGCACAACCTTGTGCAGGATCAGCATTTTCCAAAATCATATATAAAAACTGATTATAGCAGACCAGAGAGACTGAACATTGCTAAGTTGCTGCCTAATGCCAAATACTGTCAAGAATACACAAATTTGTTAATATAGTTTAAGATTAAGGAAACAAATGATGTGCCCAGCTTAAGGAATACTCTCTATTTAAGGCACAATCTCTTATTTTGGAGCATTTGGCTTGTAAATCCTTTGCAGGTCTGGGGATCACCTTCTCTAGCAGTTCAGATGTGGTGATTTTTTTTTTAATCTCTGAATGTTAAGGGGTTTTTTTCTAATGCTGAATAAAATGTTTTCTTAAGCAATAAGGACTATATGGAGGTGAAGGCAGATCACATTCTGTAGCAATAAAACCTTATGTAGACTGTAAGAACACAAAGCAACTAACAGAAGTGATTCTTACAAGTAGCTTTGCACAAAGGTAAATTCCTGTATCCTAGAAAACATTAAACAGCTCTGCCTGCACTGTAAATGCAGTAAATGAAAAATGCTCAGTAACTTGTCCAGTATTTATGGGATATTATGGAAGCTGTGCATCTCTCAAGCACAAAGAATGTTCATTGACCAAAGTGAACTTTACCATGAGATGGTGATGGCTGAAAATGATCCAGCTGGGAGATCTTCAGCCTCCATTCCCTCCCCAATGGGTACACTGCAGTGCTGCTTCGCAGAATGAGAAGTGAGGTCTGTAACAAATGTTTTCCTGTTCCATAATCTCCTTTTCCATGGTGTCCTCTCCCTTCTGTTCAGCTCTCCCTTCTGGGATTTTGCATAGCTGTCTGGTTTGTCTCAAACTTCTGTAATTGCTGTCCTTGGTGGAGCTGCTTTAACCATGATTTTGGTGTAGACAAGTCACTGAAACTTGAATTACCCAGGCACAGTCTTTCTCCAATTAATGTCCCATAATTATGGCCTGTGGGCATCTGTATCCTCAGTCACAGTGATGGAAATATTAATAGGAAAAAAACACTGTTGGTAAACAAAAAGAGATGTGTGAAGTCCTTGGAACCTGGTCTTTCCAAACAAAATCTGCCTTGTCCTGGGATACAGATTGGGGTTAGATGTAGACAGAAGGGTAGTTGGAGAAGATGGTACCTGTGGTTTTGTTTCTGCTTTGAAATGTTTAAAAGTGGGTTTGCTTACCCTCTCTGCCTTCCAGCATTGGATGCCAGGGATCTGTAGAAAAACCCAGAGTAATTTAGAGAAGGTCATGCTTGGCTCAAAGGTCTCCTTTTTAGATCTTTCTAGTGACAGGCTTTTATGTTCAACTTGACATCATTCCTGACTGTGGGTAGCAGATAGGATCTGAGTGCTGCAAGTGAGGAGTGTGAAAAATTCCAGGGATGTTCCAGGCACTGCTAGACAGAACTATATTGATTTAGGAGGAAATCCCAAGGAGGAAATAGTTCTTGTCAACTGATTACTACAAGTTATGGTTATGCTACTCCTGCAGACGTCTATAAATTAAACTGCCAACAGTTGGCATCTGCCACTGTCACAGTGCTATAGGTCATCCTTCCCCGGGAATTGAGTGATGCCAGAGTGACTTAACCTGCCACACAAATAGTGAGGGAAGATTTGGGAGGTGTGTACAGAGCCCCAGCATGGAGAGGGACGTGGCATGGGACAGATGTCATGATATCATGACCTGAACTGTTATGTGCTAAATGTTTTCACATGCTGGTGGGTCTTTTCATGCTGAAATTCCTTGAATTCTGTCTCCAGGTTGCTATTTTTCCTCCCTCAATTCATGTGGAGGTATTATCTGCTGAAGCAGGGAGGAGGTCATGCTGGTTTGGGGGGATATTTTCCTAGCTCATAACTTGCCAGCATAGCAGCATCTGAAGAGTTTAAATTGGAATTAGCTGACATTTTCCTACTCTCCCAGGAATTCAGGATTCTTTGAAGAACAGCCCATCTATGTGGGCTGGAGGGATAATTGATTCTGTCTGGAAACCTCTATGCTGATCCCTAAAACCGGGATGGAAGGATTGACATTGTTTACTGTCAGCAGGGATTTGGTTTTTTCTGTCTGTTACTGAATAGTTTCAGCTCAGAGTAACTGAAGATGGATTGAGGTATAGACCTAATCAGGAAGATGTGAAAAGATTTATTTTTCTTTACTTTACAGAAAAGGCCACAGATGGCTCTTTGCAGAGTGAAGACTGGACACTTAACATGGAGATCTGTGACATTATCAACGAGACAGAAGAAGGGTATGTGCTATTTCAGCAGACATGGAAAGATCCCTGAGCACAGTCTTCCTCTGGTTGTACTCAGCATGTGAGGAGGTGCAGCGAGGCTGGGGGCAGATGCTCATGGTTTGAATGCAGTTTGCAGATCAGTTGCTTGGTTTTCCTGCTCCTTAGACCTCTCCTGCTCTCAGAAAATACTGTATGATGCAGTACCTGTAGGATTCAGGACAAAAGGAAATGGCCTCACGTTGTGCCAGGAGAGCAACTTACTTAGGTGACATATTAGGAAAAAATTCTTCACCTAAAGGGTGGTCAGGCATTGGGTCAGGCTGCCCAGGGAAGTGGTGGAATCACCATTCCTGGAAGCATTCAAAAAACACGTGGATGTGGCATTTTGGGATGTAGTATAGTGGTGGCTTAGTGCTGAGTTAATGGTTGGACTCAATGATCTAAGAGAGCCTTTCCAACCCAAATGATTCTGTGATACTTTCTGTGGTCAGTCTCTGCTTGGGAGGGCTGGCATGAAAAACTTTTTGGAGAGGGTGCCACCTTTGTTTTTCAGCAAGTGTTATCTCTTTGCAACGCCTTTAATTTCAGCTATTTGTGTAGACAGCTTTTCTGACACACCTCCAGCACCAGAAAGCTTTGCTGCTTGCAGTCTGCAGAAGAACTGATCACTGCTCTTATTCTCTGGGCTTGTCAGAGTGGCTGTCAGTCTTCTCTGCCTAATCAACAGCCTGAATTTTTGGAGACTTGGGGCGTTCCTCCACTCTTGACTTCCGTGGTACCTTGTCTCCTCACATATTTCTCCATAACCCTTGTTTGGTTGTAGTGAGATGATCTGAAGTTAACTCACATGCTTTTGTCCAGCTGGAAATGGCAAAGGATTCATTTTCCCACAGTTTATGGGATGTGAAAAGCCTGTCTGAGCTGTCTGTTAAAATGGTGTGTTTCTCCTTCAGGCCCAAGGATGCCATTCGAGCGCTGAAGAAGAGGCTGAATGGAAACAAAAATTACAGAGAGGTCATGCTGGCGCTGACGGTGAGTGGGGGCAGGCTGGAATGCCTCAAAGGGCAGAACCCTTTTGTCATTTTCCTCTTCCTGGCACTCTCTTGAATGTACACACTATTTCCTTTAACAGCCACTGCTCTGCCCTTTTCTTCTCTCCAATTGCCTCCTCACTTCCTTGGGGAGAGCTGCTGGAAGCTTTGCATAGCGGTTTTCCAACTCAATTGATTTCTGCTTCTTTTTGTGGCTCTTATTCATCCCAAGCAGTGGCTGAGGAAAGTTAAAGTGGCTCAAATGGGTCTGTTACTCTTTGAGGTTTTCCTTTCTACTCTCATTTCCCTGTGTCCAACCATTCCTCCACTCCAAGGCAACAGCTGTGGACTTATCTGCAAGTGAGGATGATGAACTTGCCATATTTTCAGCTTCATAAGTAGCTGATGCACAATTTCCCTTGTGAATGAATCTCTGTAGGAGACAACACATTAATTTATGCTGATCTAATTTCACTCAATAAAGTGTAAATTATATTCTGTGCATTTAGACAGCACTGCTAAGGTGTGGGATAATTTAGCAGTGACCTTTCCTGCTGATGGCTTTAGCTGGAGGTTTCCTGGGTAGTGCAGCCCTCCTGAGTGGGGTGCTGGGCTGGCTCTGGCAGTAACTAGATCGAGTTATCCTGCTGTGGGGAGGTGATCTGCATGATTCTTTCACAGAGCTCTTGTTGCATCTCCCTGACGAGGCGTAACTGTACTTTCTGTCTTCTTGCCATTTCCTATGCTGGATTGTCATTTTGACAGATTACCGAAGTCCAAACCATGAGATTATCCATTGTGCAGGAAAGAGCAAAATCCATCAGGAATGAGCCCGTGTCATCATGGCTGATGAAAGTAGCTGAAGGAGGAGAATAATTACAGATTCCTCGGTACAGAGTCGCAGTGGTTATTAGGCATGGCTGTAAGGAGAAGTGACGCGTTGGATTTATCTCCATGCTAATCATGTTCTTCAGAGAGAAATCAACAGCTGTTCTTCCATGGCAGTTGAATGGCAAGTGGAAGGTGCCTCCAGCTAGGTTGCAGGGGGAAAATGTGTCAAAGTATAACCTGTCAGAGCATTCACAAGGGAGTGTTTTGAATGAGTGAAGATCATTCACCTGAATTCCCAACTCTAAAACATGGCTTATAGCTTGGAGCAACTGGGTCCAGCTGTGTTCCAGGCACATAGGAAATGGTGGAGTGGCACAGCACGATAATATCTCACTGTGACAGGATGTCCTCTGTCTTACCTGCTCCTGATGTGCTGCTGTGTACTTGGCTGTTCAGCTACACTGGCTGGAAAGTTCTGCTTTGAAGATGAAGAAACTTTCTATTTCTTTACCTTGAAAACGGGAAAGGTGGATGACAAAAATGCCCACTATGTTAACAGTGGGTGAGGTACAGCTGAATGTGTGTGTAGAGAAGTTTTTTGGCAAAACTGGGGAAGAAGAGAAGTAGTAAGAGTATAAGTGTAATCTCCCCTCTATCTTCTTGCCCTCCTATCAAAAAATCTAAAATAAATTTAAAAATCTGGTGCTGTGTGTATGATCAAGCTTTGCTCCAACAATGAATGTTGGGTTTTTTTGTGTGTGTAGGTGTTGGAGACCTGTGTGAAGAACTGTGGCCATCGCTTCCATGTCTTGGTGGCAAACCGTGACTTCATCGATGGAGTCCTGGTGAAAATCATCTCACCCAAGAACAACCCCCCCACTATAGTACAGGATAAAGTCCTAGCACTGATTCAGGTACACAGCTTGTCTCTGCTTCCATATGTTGCTGCCTGAAATAAGGACTGTCTGCTTTGATGCTACGCATCACTAAACATGCTGTCATCGTTAAAAATGTGGCAAGTTTTTTATATATAAACTCAAACAATATATCCAAATTGGTGGGGGAAAGCAGACATGTACACACATAGATATTTTATCCAGGGAGAACTGTCTGGATTCTAGTTAGAGAGGTACCACGCTAAAACAGGAGGATTTAATAAAAGGTAAATGGATGCTTTTGCAATTTAACAGTCATATCTAGAAGCTGGAGACTTGCCTCGGTGATGAGCTTGTCATCTGAGGCCAGGAGATTTCAGAGGATTGTGCTTTTGGTGTCAGCTGCAGAACACTTGCCTTTCTGTGTCTGTTTCCCTGACCAGAAAATGGAGCTGTTTCCCTCCATTTGAAAGCATTCTGCATTCCTTTCAAAGATGGTTATAGAAGAGTAAATGACCATATAGGAATTAAAATGTTTTTGGTGTCTTTTCTGTGGTTATTGTGCAGTAAAAGCACACTGTCAGATCCTTGCCTGCAGTGGGAAGTTCAGACATGGGCCTGTCTGCCACTTCTCTTTCTGTGCAGCACAACAATAAACAGCCGTGTTAATTCCACAAACCATTAGCCACACATGAGGAAACATTGGTGCCTGCCTGGAGGAAATCTGACAATTATAGGAAGCTTTATCACTAAGCTTCCACAGGCTACTGCATACACCAGAGACTAAAAGACACTGCGTATTTAAAATGATATAAACCTGCTGCAGTGTTCCTTGTGGGGAGGTATTTACAAATGCACAGCATCATTTGCCAGATATACTTCTGATTTTTATGGCAAAGCATGCACTTGGATTTCTGCTGCTTTATTTCTTATTTGGATACAGGGATAGGGCATCCTTAGAGCATGACAATGTAAATAAGTGATTTTTGAACAGGAAATAGGTAGGGTGGTGGAATTAGTGGGCATTGTGTTGGGGTCTGTGGGGGTCTCTTTATTTCTGGTATATGATTTTTAAAAAAATAGCACAAAATGAATGAAATTATTAAAAGCAATTCTTGTGCATCTGACTGAGCCCTCAGGTTTCTACCTGCTTTGGTGGGAGAGCAGATGCACGCAGTGACCATGAGATGAGGTTAAAAACTATCCCATAAAGACAAACTGGGTGTGTTTCCATGTTGTTTTAGGGAATGTTGGTTTTGCTGAGCTCTGGGTTTAAATGGATTCCCAGTCATGAATGCAGCTAAGATGGGAGTGTTTGTAACATAATCAGAAAGCCACAGTCATTGCCTCAGTGTATTAAACAGAGCTTTATCTGAGGAGACTTAGTGCAGTAGAGCTAAAAGCCTCACTGTGGGTACTAAATGCCTTTTGATATAAAAAGCCTGAAAATTATGAAGGTTGCTTGTGGGTGGGTTCTGTTCGTGTCTCTTTAGCTGGAGGTGGTAGGGGACTTTGTTTTCCAGATTGCCTGACAAGTTTGGAAGAGTGATGGCAGTCACTCATCCCAGGTGCCCTATGGACACACACCCCCAAAATACCCCGTGACAGCTTCACTCAGCTTAGGCTGTGCTCTGTAGAGCTCCCTGGGGTTGGAGTTAACCCTGTCCCAGGGGGCTGATCTCAGCTTTGCCCCACCAACATTGTATTTATCCCTTTCTATATCCATTTTTTAAAATTGTTGAATTAATAAGAACGGAAATGAGAGGATTAATAGCCCAGACTTGGAAGCATGGAAGAGAAGTGTACAAACAGGACATGTCTTCAGGCACACAGGTGTGATATTCATGGGCCTTTCCATAACAAGGGTAGATAAAGCTGCCATCCAGTTTCTTATCTAGAGACTTGTTTTGAGATGTTGAGCATCTTGTGTCTCACTTTCTCAACCTATTTCCCAGTGTACATGAATTAGCATACTTTACAAAGTGCTTATCCTTCCTTCCTCACCTTGCTAGAAGGCCTTGGAAATACTCCTTGTCACTGTGCCCCTGGTAAGAGCTGGCCTGTCACCCAGTGTCCAAACACTGGGATGGTCCCTGATTTAGGGGCTGAATTTACAATGGTATTTATGTGACCTGTTTGGGAGCACTGAGGATCCAAGTGAGATTTATCCTGAAGTATCTACATATGATAGTCTGGCCCAAAGTTATAGAAGCTCTAAATTCAATCTCCCCTCTGTCCTACACGTGTTTGGACAATGGACAGGTCTCTAAGCTCTAGTGTAGCTCCTTATCCATAAAGCAGAGCTAATATTGCAGCTGCCTAGTTGGGTTGTAAGCTGTCTAGGACAGGGATTGTCTTACAATGTGTATAGACAGCACTTAGGACAATAGTGCCTGTCCTGCTTGTGACCTCTGGGACACACTAATGTAGGTAATGCTCCCAGCTCAGGTGAAGAAGAATACAAATGGAAGTGTCTCCTTTCTCCAGGGAAGAGAACTGCAGAAGAGAGAATATTTTTAAAAGGTGAAGTGCAGATGAAATGAGACCATTTTGCAAAATCCACAGGAAGCCAATGAAAGAGGGGATGCATTTAGTACATCCTCCTGGACAAACAAGCTTATTAAAAACTGGGGACAGAATGCAGCATATTTTTTCCTCTAAGTTTCTTTCAAGTGATGATTATTAAATAGAACATCCCTTGCCTAACACTTTTCACTTTTGCTTGCAAATGGAGTTGAAGTGGTGAACACCATTATGTAGAAGCATCATTCAGATGGCTTCTGATGTAAATTGAAAAGGCAGTGAAATGGCAAAGGTGGAGTTACTTGTGCAGTCAAAACCTCCATCAGAATTGGGGATGTTTTGGAAGGTCAGTTCCAAGGAAACAATGGCTGTGTGCTGTCAGATCTGTTTTCTCTGGCTCAAGCAGGGCTGTTTGGACTTGCAGTGCATCAGAACAGTTGATGCAGTTAATTTACTCTTAACAAAGCTGAGAAGCAAACCCAGGATTGTCTGCTCGCACCTGATAATGGATTGTCTCCTGGGCACAGATGGTAGGAAATGCTCTTTCTTAGAATTGAACAGGATAGGAATGCAAGTTAAAAATTAATATTATTTCTTGTCTTACTTTGCTATCTTGGATTTGTGTCCTCTCAAATACCAAAAACGGTTCAAAGAGCTTTTAAAGTAAAAATAGTCAAAGAACTAGTGTAAAAGGGATGACTAAATGAATTAAGTTCCTAGCCCACATGCGTCTCGCAGTAGTTCTGGATCCAGCACACTGATACCCTGCTCCACACATGTGGGGGTTTGTGGAATGCTTCATTCTTTAATTGAGTCATAATATTTCAGTTTTTCCTTCCTCTACATTTTTAATATTTGGTTCATTTCCAACACAAGTGAAAGGGGTTGAGGCTTTTAGCATCCTGTGCTCCCAGCAGCTTCGTGAGTGCAGGAGGCTGCCTAGCCAAGAGAAGCACTTAGTACTCCCACTGAAGGAAAAGCTCAAATGTGAATTGAAGTCTTTTTAGACACCAGAGAATTCATGCAGGAGAGATATTATGAATGTTCTGGCTGTGGGAACTTCTCTCTTTTAAACTTGTCCTTTGTGCCACACTGGGGTGTCCTGAGTGTTGGATATGCTCTGTCAGAACCCAGGCGTCGTTAGTTCTGCTGCACAGGGGGCTGTCTCTTTCACAAGACAAGAACCTCAGAAAGGACCTTTTTTTTAATTTAAGTCTGGTCCAAATACAACACTGAAGACAACTTGACGGCTGTGCTTTTCCTTTGGCAACAAATGAGGATGTTTCACAAAGTGAATGGAGATTACTTAAGATGATTTTACAGCTTTGTGAATTTTGGTTAGATCTGTTGGATCTTTCACACAGACCTTTTCTGGTGGGTCATTTGCTGTACAATATGCCAGAAAAGATCAGCATCAATCACTGCTGAGGAGAGGAGATGGGAAGGGACTTTCATGTATGTTCATGGATTTTGATGATGTCAGGAGCTACTCACAGCTACTCTGCACTGGGTTCCTGTCTGTTTTATATCTGAATAAAATGTATAGGTGACTGTCTTAATATCTGCAGGACCTTTTAGACCAGGTCTGATGATTCCAGCTTTCCTTTGAAGCTGAAATCTATGAAAGCTTTTACAGTCAGTATCTGAGGCCAGGGTGGGGCTGGAGCTTCATTTGGAAGTTTATGGATAATCCCTCATGTTTTCCAGGCTTGGGCTGATGCCTTCCGAAGTAGCCCCGATTTAACTGGAGTAGTGCATATTTATGAAGAGCTCAAGAGGAAAGGCATCGAGTTCCCCATGGCAGATCTTGATGCTCTGTCTCCAATACACACACCACAGAGGGTAAGCTACAGCCTTGCAGTTCTGGGGGTGCTTTCCCAGGATGTCTAAATAGTTGGATAACTACTCGTTTTTTCCCTCCCATTTCTCTGAGTTTGGCTCATTTTTTCACTCCTGGAAGGACATTTTAATAGTGAAAGGGCATGTAAGAGAGGCATAATACAGACTGATAAGCTATCTCCTCCCTTGAGTCAATCATCAATCTGAGAAGTTGTAAATTGTTACATTTAATCTTGTACCATAAAACCACCAAACAAATGCAACTAATTTGTTCAAAGAGAGCCCAGCAGGATTTATGATTGAGATTTACTTCTTTTGCTCAAAAGTGTGGTTGCTTCTGTTGGTGATAACCCTGAGCCAAGGTCTGCCTGTCTATTAGGGGTGTACAGAGTCTGAATCTCTCTGATCCTACAGTAATGTGAGAACTTTACAGCTCTGGAAAGTTAGGTCTGGAAACTCGACAGAACTGCTGCTTGGAAGTAACTTAATGATCACAGGTGTTCTGATTATTCACTCTGAAAACTGAAGTTAATGAATCTTTGAAGCGGCAAATGCAAGTGATCAAGGACTGAGAGATTACAATTCTTGTGTCAAGGTTAATTAAATTCAGTATCTACGTATCACATCATTTTTTGGAAGCCTGCAACTTAATTCCTAGTTTAAAATAATTTATAACTATTTCTCTTTGGCTCTTGTTTTTATTTTGCTTCTCACTTTTCTTGTAAAACTAAATGGACTTAAATGCTTGTGGGTTGGGTCAAAAGAGATGGGCATGGAAGATTTTTGGAGCTGCCAGTCTTTTCTAGTAGCTGCACTGATCTTTCCCACAAGGTGCAATTATGTTCTATATTTGAGCCTGTTTGGCCTGAGGTTGCTGACAAAGCAAGTGCTGTCCCAGCTCAGCTTTTGAACTCCTGTCTTTCTGATGTGGCAGAGTGTTCCTGAAGTTGATCCTGCAGCAAATATGCACAATTCCCAGTCTCAGCAAAGGATGAGCAGCGGTTCTTACTCTTCATCCTCTCCAACGGCGTATTCTGCTCCTCAGGCCCCAGCCTTGAATGTGACTGGTCCCATCACTGCTAATTCTGAACAGGTATTATTGGCATGTTGATTCTTTTGAGTGAGACTCTTTCAGCAAATCAAATTAGAAATTAATTTGCAGAGGAACTTTAACTCTTTGGACTTTGTCTCCTAGGTCTGGCTCTACTTAGTAATCTTTCTTCCTGTTATGCTGTAAAATCTGGGCTTTGGATGTGTCTCTGTGGCCTGGTAATGGCAGCATAATCTGGTGGTCCAGCCTTCTCAGCAGTATTTTAGCAGTTATTCCCATTAGCCCCTCTCCTTTTAAGGCAGAGAATGGCTTGCAGATGCAGGAAGTCAAGCCCTTGCAAATGCCCTAATACAGGATTTTTTTCTCCTTGCAAAATGATAACTTCAGAGACAAAGATTCTACTTAAAATGTGTACATCTTTCCCCACACTGGAATGAGGCACCACAGCCAAGGTCTGCCTTTAGGTGCTGTTTGCAATTGCTTCCCTTCCATACAGACACAGCACATCTGGGTCTGTGATGATAATTCTTCTCTTTTTCTCTTCCTTTTCTCCTGGGTAAACTTTTTATCTTATTTGGTTTTTTCCTGCTAGAATGTCTGGAGCCTGAGATATCAAGTCAGACAGAACCAGAGATATCTCAAAGTCAGTTCTTGAAAATTAACTGCTTCAACTAAAAGATTATGCAGTGTTTTGCTGTCTTGTTACCCCAATTTAGATTGCCCGGCTGCGCAGTGAGCTGGATATTGTTCGTGGGAATACAAAAGTGATGTCTGAAATGCTGACAGAAATGGTACCTGGACAAGAGGATTCCTCAGACCTTGAGTTACTCCAGGTAAGTTTCCTAGAAAATATGATCCTTTTTGTGCTTGTGTTTCTCTTAGGGGTGTGTTTTGTTGTAGCTCACCTCACAGCCCATGCTTGGATTCATAATGAGTCTGGGCTGTGCCTGACCCTGGCAAGTGCCATCACTTGATTTTCTTCATTTGTTAAAGCTTCCAGTTACAAGGATTTCCTGGCTTCCCTTGAAACTTATTCCAGTGCTTTCCTCTTTGTGTAGCTAGAAATTTTTCCCAATGTTGAATATCAGCTCTCCTTTACCACTAAGCAGCTTAGAATTGCCACAGGTTCTGTAAAGCCCTGAGCATTCCTGCTTCTTTTACACCCCCCATCACCACTTGTACAGTGTCAAAACATTCCCAGTCACTAGGCAGGAAAAAGCACTCCATATTTCCATCTGGACTAAAGAATGCTAAGGGTCTATGGATTCTCTGCCACTTGAAATCGTATCTATGAACTAATTGTCTTTCCAGAAGATGTGTTTTCCTGAAGGTGTGGTGTCTTAAGACAGGTGCTCAGGTGAAGTTCTGTGGTGTCCAGAGGGCTAGACTGTGTAATCAGGAGGAATTTCTTTGCTGGAAAATCTCAATCCAGTGCAGCACTGTGCATCTCAAGAGAGAAAACAGTAAAACTGGAGCTCGTGTCTCAGGCTTGACACCTATTTCCCAAGGGTAGTGGTTGTGGGGTGGCCTTGTGGCGGAGGAAAGTCACAGAGTCCCACAGATGAGGAACATTGCGATCTGACATTCCAGCTGCTGCCCTTAAGGTGGGATTTGCCTTTCCACAGCTTCAGAAATAGCCTTCTGTTTTGATTCTCCAGTGGGGAGGATGGGCTCCCACAGCAATCCGTTCGGAGGAAGGCAGGGAATTGCTCTCTGTGATGCATCAGAGTTTGAAATCCATCCAAAAACTGGTCTCTCCCATGCAGTGGCATTGTGTGTTTGTCTCAGAGCCATCATGGCAGCTGATGAGAGGCTTTGCAATAAAGAGCCTTTCAGTCACTGCCCATTTGGGTCGAACTGCTCAAAACAAAAGCAGCTTCCAGGAAACCATGACAGGCCGAAATCGAACAGTTTGCTTACACTGAGAAACAACCACCAGCATCTTGACAGCATAACCTTAGAGCACAGCTTTAAAGTGAAAGAACTTGATCATAAAATGGAGTGACAGCAACGATTCTTTATTCCAGCTGGTTCCCTTCTGTGACTGATGCAGCCTAAATCTGAATCACAGAGCTGGGGAGAACCCGTTTTTGATCACAAAGGATGGTTAGCCTTTTGAGAGCTGTGAGCTGGGTGCTGCATGCAAGGACTCCTTGCTTTGAGGTTTATATAGCCCTCCTCCTTAAATAATTCCTGACATTTTCTCCAACAATCGAATGTAAACAGCCTGTGAGAGAGCCAGCTCTGAGCAGAATAGATAGGTACTGTCAGCCCTCTCGGAGAGGCAGCAAACAAACCTCTGAAATGTCACAATCTGCTTCGAAAGTGATGGGATCAAAACTGACATTGGAGAACACATTCCTCAAGCTGTTAAGGCAGCTGGATTGCACTAGGTGAAATTTATCCAGAGCTTAGGATGTCAGACCATGCAAGGAAAACAAACACATTTTTGCTTTCATCCTGAAGGTTGTGTACCAACAAGTCATCCTTGTTTAGTGCTGAATTTTTGCTGTGAAGTGGAGCTGGGAGGAGTGGAAGATGACAGGGGGACATGCTTTAGCTGGAATGTCAATGCTTATTGAAGTAAAACCGTTGGCCTGATCAGAGACACCCTGCCATACGTCATGTTTCTTCTTGCTGTTCTCCTCAGCAGACCAGTTTGGCCTTTGGTCTTGAGGCCTTTCAGGACTACAGAATTCTGCTAAGTATTTGGTGAGGGAAGAGATGTCCTGGATGCATGAGAACTCCTGGTCTAGAAAAACTGAAATCTAGGTTTCTTGATGCGAGGCTTTTAAAATAAATGCCCTCCCTCTGCATTCCTTAAAATGTTCTTCTGAAACTCCCCATTGCTTTTGTGCAGTCTCTTGTCTGTGCACTTGCTCAGTGGAAGGGAACATTTCTGTGTGTCTCAGTGCTGGGGGGTGTGTGGGACATCCACCTTTTCATGCTCCTGCTCCTTGGTTTGTCTTTACCCTCATGTTCTCTGAAGTTGGTGAGTTCTCATCCTAGCACACACTTAGTATTTGTGGTAGCCCTGATGAACCTTTTTTCCCCCACATGTTCCACCATCCACATCATTTAGTTTTTAAGAATGATACTGCCAGAAAGAGCAGATTGAATTTTCCTTGAAAGCTCTCTTCTGGGAAGGTGTTGTATTAACATGTTTTATTCTTTAAAACAGATGACTAAAATACAGATATTTATTTTCTGAAGTGCTCAGAGTTAAAGAAGAATCAGGAAGTTGAATTGTGAATAGGCTCTCAAGGTTTTATGCCATCATCTCTTGAAGGGCGTTTGATTAGATGTGCTTTTGGGTGACATTTAATCATGCAAAGATAAACTTGTCTTAGTGTTTCTCAGCTGGGGGATATGTTTGGCTGTGAACAGAGCTCAACTAAATCTACTTATTGCTTGTTGCTTATCAGACTGTGTGTGCACAATGCATTCCTCCTAGGAACTGAACCGAACCTGCAGAGCCATGCAGCAGAGAATTGTGGAGCTTATCTCACGAGTGTCCAATGAAGAAGTCACAGAGGAGCTGCTGCACGTGAATGATGATTTAAATAACGTCTTCCTCCGATATGAAAGGTGGGGCATCTCTCCCAGCAAGCATTTACATTCATTCAGGGTTTTCACATAAGAATAAAATAGGTCGGTTGGTGAAATTGGGCCTTCTGGGCCAAGGGTCTAACATGACACAGAGAACCAAACCACAGGAACCATTTACACAGTATTTTTATGGCCTTTTATGGTAACATTTCTGTTTCAGTTGATTCTTTTAATACTATGATTTTTTTTTTTTTTTTTACTATGTATTGAGTTTTTGTGGGGCATATCCATAAAATGCAATGCAACCTTGTGAAAACGCTCTGAATGCAGAGGTTTGAGTCCCTGTTGTGCAGGGTTGTACAGGTGTAGGGACTTGAGACCAAAAATAGCACAGCCACAGTCACTAGTTCCCTTGCTAGCCTAGGCTCTGCACAAATCTCTCTGCTGCTTCCTGGCTTTAGGAGGCTCCTGTGAGCTCTCTCTGCCCTCTGATCTCTGAGCTTTCCAGTCCCAGTGCTGGTGCAAGGGGAGCTGCCTGAGGTGGGCGGGAGCATCGTGCATGCAAAGGGTTTGTTTGTAAGTAACACTTAAAATCTTGAAAAACAAAAAAAGCCTGTCTTGTGCAGAGCTAATGTTTCGAAGAGCTGGTCTGCAGGAATCATCCCCAGGGACAGGACTTGGGGCACAGAACTTTCGACATGTCAGACAAAGGCGCTGTCAGGCACATCTGCTGCAGGAGGTGACACGTGATGCCGCAGTCTTGGGAAAGTTTAATCTTCCCCTTAATGACAGGCCTGGGGAGCGAGGCACCAAAGAGTACCCTTTGTTCCTTGCTCTTAGCACAGGGCTTTGTTTCTCAAGCCTTTAAAAATAAATTAGACTCTAGATCTGTGAATTTGTGCTGTCACGGCAAAGGCTGCAAAGACGACTTGGTGCCCTCGATTTTGCCTTTGATTTCATCGTTCAGAGGAGATGGGGCAAACTTTGAAACAAACGCTGGCTTTTTGTGTGAAATGGTGTGTGTTTCATGCACAAGCAGGGTTCTACAAGTGGCAGAGTGTAACTATCACTGAGGTTTAGTCTGGTCACCCTTAATATTTTTTCTGTTTCCCCCCATCTGCGACTTTGCTGACTGTGGCTGATGTGTTTGTAGTCATTATTCATGAAAGGGGAGCTGAGTGATGTTAGCAAGCCATTTGTGGTGGAATAGCTGCACTGGTCTGAGTGTTCAATAAATCCAGTTCCTCCTCTGCTATTCCAAAAGCTGCACATCCATCATGCTGATTTCTAGCACAGGGACCAAGCTCTGTCAGTGACTCAAGCAGGAGCTCTGGCCTTTGCTGTGAAGCCTTGGGATGTAAATGAACAGAAGCCTTTTGGTGAGAAATGAGGTGGGAGGTGTCTTAGGTTTCCAGCAAAGGGAGTTGGATTTCCAGTAATAGCAAACACCCACAGTTTCCTAAAATTGAAATTTGGGCCTGAATTTGGTTTTGCTGCCTTTTAAGTCTGCATTTTCCTCTGTTACATTAAGAAAACATTTTTGTTTGCGTGACATTCCCTGTTTTATTTTGTCCATCTGGGAGAAAACCCGTAGGATTAAATTAATATTATGGGCTTTTTGCTGGAAAGAGGGACTACTTCTGAAACTACTTTGAAAAATGCAAACCTCCAAGAAATCATGGTGCTTTTCCATGGTAAGGAAGGAGATCAGACTGGCCTCAGACAGGCCATGGGAGCAGGTAGTTCCCCTGCTGTTTTGAGTTCATAGAATCACAGAATGGTTTGGGTTGGAAGTGACCTCAAAACTCACCTAATCCCACCCCCTGCCATGGGTGAGGACACCTTCCACTAGACCAGGTTGCTCAAAGCTCCATCCAGCCTGGCCTTAAAGACTTTCATAAAAGCTGGGTTTAGGTTTGTGG
Source organism: Ploceus nigricollis (assembly GCA_013399945.1). Classification (NCBI taxonomy): domain Eukaryota; kingdom Metazoa; phylum Chordata; class Aves; order Passeriformes; family Ploceidae; genus Ploceus; species Ploceus nigricollis. The sequence goes on along the minus strand of VXBC01008788.1, from coordinate 968,796 downwards.
CCCCAGATGCACAGAGTAAAGAAGAGATCAGAGCTTGACTAACCCGACTTCTCCTTAGAAGTGTGAAGGTTTTATCCAACATCATTACTTTTCCTTGTTGGAAAGTACCAACCTATTTGAGCATAGGCTGTGACCATCTTTGAGGCTACTCAGGATGTTTTAAGCAGTGAGTCTGCTGTTCATTGTCCCTCGTGCTACGTGTGCCTGGCTTGGGCTGTGCCACACACATATGGCTCCTCATTTACATTACTGCAGCAAGAGGGAGCTGCTAAGTGGGAGTGAGATGAGCTGCAGTGCTTGGCTTGTTGAGCTGTGAGCATCAATCTTGCTACAGTTCCTCCTGTCCCTTGGCTCACACAACAGTCTGTCACAAAGCACTTAATGATTAAAACCCCCCCCCCCAAACCAAAAGACAAATCCTGCAGTGTTTTTCAAGCATGTTTGAGCTGCAAGATCAGATTAGTCAACTTAAAATCTATCTCTGCCAAGAGTGCAACTTCTCAGCAATCCTGCCTTTGTCCTGGCTTGGAGTTAAAGCTTTCAGGCTTCCCTTTGGAGACAGAGAAAACTAAGTTCAGTGGCAAGCATGTCATGGCTTGGTTATAAACTCATGTTTTTTATTATTTATTGGTGGCTTGGATAATCCATGTTGGTTTTTTTTTTCCCGAACAGATTTGAACGGTACAGATCAGGACGCTCAACACAGAACGCCAGCAATGGAGTAAGTACCTCCCTCCATTGATTCTCTCACACCAGCTGTGGTACTATCAGTAGTATCACACCTTTTACCTGCCCAGCCCTGTGTCCTGCCTCTACTGGCTAATGGTGGATGCCAGGAAAAGTAAGAATGTGGCAAATCCCAAGGGACAACTTTTAGCTCAGGAAGTCACTTCACAGTAAAACATCTCTGTGTTTACAATCCTTGATGGATTTTCATTCCTCTATTAACTTTTTTGATTGCTTTTGAGTCTGTGTGGATTTTAGGAGTTCACAATGTCCTTAAGCAATAAATTCCATAGTTTCACTATACATTTTTACATATTTATTTTGCATTTATATATAACAAATATTTTGTTTACATTTGATCAAGTCATTTAAGGATTTTTGTTTGCTTCACCTAATTTTTCTTCACCATGTCTTACAATACCACTGTTCAGGTTAATTTTCTTCCTGCCATTCATAATTTTAAGAACCACTCTCATCTCCTATTTAAGCATCCCCTTTCCAAGCTGAAGAGTTCTAATTATTCTTTAAATGAAAACTCTTTTGTAGTTGTTTTATAGTGTTCAAGGTCTGAGTTCATGATGAATCTGTACTTCTATTATGTTTTCTATTCTGCATTCATAACTATTTCCTCTGTTTACTGTGCTTTACCACTTCTGCAGTGTGATGCAAACTTCAGCAAAGACTCTGTATTGACACTTTAGTCACAACAAAGAAGTTTTGTTTCTGGAAACAGTTTATACCTAATGTGGAAAATTGTGGTGTTTAATGTTGCACTGCAAGAAGAAATTTCTGGCATGTGTAACTTCTGTGTTTCTTGTGTCCTGACAGGTACTGAATGAGGTGACAGAAGATAATTTAATAGATTTGGGTCCTGGCTCTCCAGCTGTGGTGAGCCCAATGGTCGGAAACTCAGCACCTCCATCTTCACTTTCTTCACAGCTTGCAGGGCTTGGTGAGTGCCTGATCTAGATCATGCTCTCCTCTACCTATTAATGTTGCCATGTGGCCTCCAAAAGGTTTGGGTATTTGGCTTACAGGAGGATTAGAAGGCGTTCCCACTCTCCTGCACTGTGGCAATCTGCAATTGAGAACCAGCCTGGCACAAAGGGAGGGATTTATTAATCAGAGGGAAGACTGATGGAGAGGTTGCAGGTTGTTGTTCATGGCAGAACTTGTACTACGACTTCTATTTCTGCTTAGTTATGGTTCTTTGTGAAATCAGCCTGGTGATGTTCTTGATTCCCCTTCTACAAATAATATTTGAAACCTTTGGGTGAAAGGTTTTATGAAACTCTTAGGTGGTTTGCATTAAATCAAACCAAAGATTGTGTGATTGGATCACTGGGTTTGACTGAAGGTTCTCCACCTCTTTCAGCTCTGCACCAATACCATATCCCTTTGTTTGAAAGTGTTGGTTTCACAGTCAGTAACTGAGAGAAAACATTGTGGAGAAAACTGCTGCCCATGCCCAAAATTTTGGACTGTGTTAGTGACCACTAAATATCTCAGGATATTGGCACCAATTCCCAAATGCTGGCTTCTTGATGAGGAGCATTTATGGAGTGCTGCTTCCAGGATGAATTAGATCATCTCTACATTTTTCTTTTAAGAACACATGATTAGCATCCTCCAGCCTTTCCTGAACAAAACTGTCCTCAGTGCTGCAGCTGTTAATGATGATGGTGTTTGCATATGGTTTGTTATTTCACTGGTTCACTATTTTTTCTCTTCTGGTTGCAGACTTGGGCACAAACAGTGTCAGTGGCACACTCAGCTCCCTCCAGCACAGTAATCCTCGTGATGACTTTGACATGTTTGCACAGACAAGAGGCAGCTCCTTGGCCGAGCAGCGAAAGAAGTAAGTTGGAGTTTGTCTTCAGCACTGAGTCATGGCACTGCTGTTTTCTAAGGGCATAAATCTGAAACTTCTTCAGTTCAGACTGAAAAAGTCGTTTTGGTGTATGTTTTTGTGTTTTTAATCCAATCCCTATCCTTTTGGTTGTTACTTAAATGAGCAAGTGGAGAAGTTCTTGCTGCTGGACAGAGCAGACTGGCTGGGTACTGACTGTCTTAGTTACTAAGCTCACTGGAAACTTGGAAGTGTGCTTGCTTGTACTTCTGCCTTCTCCTAAAGGCTTATCATCCCATCCACCAGTGTTTGAGATACAGGAGCAGAAGGGTCCTTCACCTGAAGGTCATGGATGTACTTTGGTGACTGAATTACTGTCATCAAAGGCTTGGAAACAGAATTACCATCCAGTTAACTCTCCTTTTGGCCCCAGTCAGACTCTCACAGGCTGTCAAGGCAGTGTAGCTTGCCTGGCTTCATGCTACCCCTAATTTGTTTATATGCATAGGGCTTGCATGTCTAGTGCTGCAAATCTGGCACTTTCAAGGGCATTTAACAGGTCAAATTATTTCAATGTAAAATAAATCTATGCACTTATTAAGAAATCCTTTGATCCCTGTCAAGTGATATTCAATAAAAGACACACTCAGGTATTTTCTTTCATATATTATTTCTTGCCTCCTGGCTTCAGACATTAGAGGAAGTAGTCAGAACATCATCAATATCTTGTCTCAAGCTAAGAAATGCTGTTAAATAGTTCATAAAAAATTTAGAAAACTTGAGCCTACAAATTTATTGGACTCTTTTATTTGCAGTTATCAATATAGCTATTGGTACTGCCTCAGCTGTGGTATCAGTGCTGAGAAGAAATTCTGTCATGTAGAGGGATAAGCCACCACTGGAGATTTTGGGCTGGGAGCCTTAATGTACAGTTAGAAAGGAGATGCATTGCAGGAGAGATCTAATCGAGGTCCCTCTGTCTCTTGTGCTAAATGAAGCACAAAACTACTCTTCCCACACCGTACCTAATGGAACAAGGAGCACAGATCATCCATGATTTCACAAGGGAGGATTGCTCTGTCTTCCTTGGATTGTGCACTGTATAAACGGAGCAGCAGGGAGGAGGAAAGGCACGAGTGTGACTTGCCATGGTGTGTAGGTGACAGCTCTGGATGTGAGAGCTCTGGGTGCTGTGCTCACAGCTTGGGAGAAGCCAGCATGAGGAGGAGAGAGGGCTCCCCCTGCTCAGGCAGCCCCTCCCAGGAGCTGATTTACAGGCACGTGTTTGTGTCTGCTGCAGCTCATGGTTCACCACTGTGCTCTGTGAAATGCTGCTGCTGCCTCTGTCACCTGACTGCTACATGTCCCTTTTGCATTGCAATTTAAGAAGCTTTTAACAGCTCTGTAAATAGTGCATTTCTTTGTCTGCTTCACTGCAGTTGCATAATTTCATCTCTCTTTGAGTCTCACTCTGCCTCCCCCCCATGCACACAGCAAGGTCAGGCTTCCAGATGTCATCTCCAAATCTTTGTTAAACATAATCTGCAATCAGGCCTCTTTTCACAGTCCCCCACTTGCTCTAGGACATTCTTAGGGTGCCTCGTGACCTGTTTGCCTGCCTTTCATAATGCTGATCTTACTCTCTTTGCTTCAAGGTGCTTCCCAAAACTGATGGGTGGCCTTTGTACAGAGCAAGCTCCTCTTCTTGGGGTACACACAGTACCCTCCAAATCTTGTTAAGAAAAAGAATGTGCTTTCTGGTTCCCAGGGGAGCAAATCAGGGTATCCAGAGTATTGTTCTCCTATGAGGAAAGGCTGGGAGAATTGGGATTGTTCAGCCTGGAAAAGAGAAGGGATTGGGGTGACCTAATTCCAATACCTGAAGGGAGCCTACAAGAAAGATGAGGAGAAGCTATTTACAAGGGTCTGGAGTGACAGGACAAAGGGGAATGGCTTCAAACTGAGAGAGTTTGAAGGGCTGGATTGAATATTGGGAAGAAATTCTTCCTTGTGAGGGTGGTGAAGCACTGGTACAGGTTGCCCAGAGAAGCTGTGGCTGTCCCATCCCTAGGAGTGTCCAAGGCCAGATAGGACAGAGCTTGGAGCAGCCTGGGATAGTGGAAGGTGTCCCTGCCCATGGCAGGGGTGGAATGAGATGATCTTTTAACACCCCTTCCAACCCAGGCCTTCCTATGATTCCATGATTGCTTATGGATGACTGCTGGACTTTCTTGCTAGTTCTGTGGTTTGTTCTTTTCTTCCAGCGTGACGTACGAGGATCCACAGGCTGTCAAAGGACTGGCGTCTGCCCTGGATGTTCGGAAACAGAACACAGGAGGGGTAGGTCACAGCTCTGTGTTTTGTTATCCACGTGGAATCCAAGCTGGAGGTGGCTGCCTTGACTGAGCTTCTCATTCTGGATTCCAGCAACGTGGTAGTAATGGCTATTTTGAAATTGATATCTGGGAGCAAGTACTTGCTCAGTAATGATCTCTAAAGAGATGCTGCACTCCAGTCTAAAAGACTTCAGAATCATAGTGGGTAAATTCTCCTGTGTCCTTGCAGCTTGTCTGGGGAGTCCAGCTCTTTGGCTGGAATCACTGCTGAGAAGAATTAAGTGGGGAATATCCTGTGAACACTGATGTGCATTGGCTTGGTTTGGTTTGGTTGTGAAAGTCTTAATCTACTAGACTTTACTTCAAGTGCCTGGATACACGAGCGAGTTACAGGGAGAGGAATGATGCAGACTTTTAATGCTTCACATTCTTTGCCATAACTGCCCTCACTTGCAGCCTGTTCTGTCTGCCCAGAGCAGGCTCTTGCTCTCTTGTGTGGGCAGAAGAGCCCCACGTGCTGTCACCTCGCAGCAGCTGACACTTAAAACACGGGTGAGAGAGCTTGGGCAGCTTTGTCTGCATCCCTCAGTGAAGGCAGAAGTGAAGGAGCTTTCAGATCATCCCTCGACCCCTTTCTACCACCCTGCTTTTAAAAACTCTGCTGCTCTTTTGTACGCAGCTGTGTGTAAGTTTTTAGAGGACAGAGCAAGTTCAGAGCCTTTTCCAGTCCAATTTTGGGCTGTGATGACCACTAGGGAGCACGGCAGAGCCAGCGTAGCATGGGAGAGCCAATGCAGTGTGCACATGCCTCTCACTGGGGAGAATTGCCTCCCCATGCCTTGGCTGATCCCACCCTGGTTCTTTCATGAAGTGGGAGTGCTCTGGGCAGCTGGCATGCCTGGCAGCTTGTGCTCCAAGCCAGGGAGAATTTGTGTTGGGAGCCAGCTGGGGTCAGATCACAGCTGCCTGTCTGCCCAGGCCATCATTCAGTGGAAGCAGGCCCTCAGCTCTTACAGAGCATGGCCCACCCCACAAACTTACCTGCTTCTTCCTGTCCCTGTCCTCCTGCAGGAAGGGAATTTATAACCCAGGTCAGCCCCATGACCAGCTGGAGCTCAGTCCCACAAAAACTCATGGCAGCAGTACTGAGTGAAAAGGGGAAGCATGAGGAGGCAGGGGCAGAAATATTTCTTTACAGGAATTCCTGAATCCAGTGTGACATCCCAAGCCCCCAGTATCACTGAGCTGTTATTGGCAGGACCTGGGGAAGGATCTGAGATCCTGCTCTTTGTTCCTGGCTAGCCAAATGCATGGGGCTTGCATTCACCTGGTCAAGGGGGCTGTATTCCCCCAGTGGCCTCAGGGTCATGTCTTTATTTATTAACACTTTTGTTCCCAGCCAGTTCTGCTTTAGGCACCAGCACAAAGAGTCATTCACACCAGCAGTGCTGCTGCTCTGCCCCAAGTGTTGTCAATTCAAAGGGCTGTGGCTAAGCTCATCTGAGGGTCAAAGTTTTTTGGGGTAAATGCCTTATGGGTTGTGGAACTTGGGGCTATGAGATGACATAGCCTCTTTTCAAAGGTCCTGGAGACTGTAATGTGTAATCAGAAGAGCTTGTTTTGAAATGCAGTCACTCTGTAATTGTAAACACTTTTTCTCAACTGTTGTGAGGCTTGTGGGTGTCTCTTCTTAAAGGAAATAAAAATTAAACTCTCCGAAAGTTACCAGCTCCAGCATGTGTAGCAAAAAACTGGCAGTGCTCAGTAAATGAAAAGACAGGCTTTAATTTGGGTAGAGCTAATTTAAGAACAGCTCTGGGGAGGAGCCAAAAGCTTTGCAACACATTCTTCACACACGTCTCGTTCCAGCACAGTTGTCCAGTGGTAGAATTCAGCACATCCGACGTTTCTAATGCAGTCATTCTCGGAATGGTCTGCAGAGACGGGGCTGATCACGTGGCATTAGCTGTCTTTTAATGTGATTTAGCAGCTGGAAACAAGATGAGCTAAAAATACACTGTTTTCTTAATATTGCTTTTCCATGTTGGGAATTGCTTTTGTTGCCACTGAGTTGTTGCATGATCACAACCGGGAGGAGAGGTGTCCAAGAAACAATTCTCTGGTGTTACACAGAGAGTAGATGGAATTGGAATGATTTCCCTTTATTTTTTTCCCCTCATAAAATGAGACATAAAAGATTGCAGCTGATTCTCCATTACCTGTGTTAATGGGGACAGGAGAGGTGTCCTGTGTGTGCAGGTGTCTGTGTGGATGTACATAACACACCAGTGGCTCTCTGCTGAGCTCACCCAGTTCTGGGCTGGAGCCACTGCACTCTGCTGAGCCCAAGCAAGCCCCTCCAGAGCTGGAGATGACTCTGCATCCCACCCTGGCTCAGGGAGGAGATGCTGAAGGACACAAAACCATCTTAGAGTGTTTGTGGTGCTGTGCCACGCAGTCTGCAGCCTGCTCAGGGGAGCTGGATGCATCAGCAGTCCTTTAACCTCTGCGCTTTTCAAGAGGGGCAGTTTGAAAGGCTGCCAGGACACTGCAGCAAACTGCCCTGACTTCCCTCCACTCCACACCATTGCAGAGCTGCTGTGCTGTCTGTGTGGGGCACAGTCTGTCTGCTGAGGTCAAGGATGTGAGCAGGGTGTGCTGCAACCCACGGCTTCATAAACAAGGAGGACTCCAAAGAGTGTGACATGAGAGTTTCCAGTGCAGTCTCACTGACTGCAGTAGCCTGTAAGCCTCACTTTCCCTTCTTCTAAGAAGATGACAAACATCAGCCACACTACTTTTCCTTCTTCTAAGAAGATGACAAACATCAGCCTCACTACTAGCCAGTGATTGGTTTATTTTATTATTATTTTTGATTTTTGAGGATATCACGGAGGGAGTGCTAAAACGTTGTGAACTGTCTGTAGGAAGTGCAGAATTCTGGGTGAGATCTGTCCCCTTATGGACAAAGCTGACAGGCAGAGGGGGACACAGCTGCTGCCAGAAGCTCCTGTAGGCAACTCTGTGTGTGTATGTGTGTGTCTGTGTCTGTGAAGTTTTTAACTGTTTTATTACTTTATCACGGGTTGTTGCTGTGGTTTCTCTCTTTATGGACCTTTCTGTTCTCAACACAGAGGAGAGGTAAAGGTGGGAACTCAGACATGGAGCCCATAGACAAGTGGCTAATTACACAAGGAATGGTGAGGATTTCACCAGTGAAGCAATTCCTCCTGCCCACCCCAGTCCCTGACCTAGAATAACCATTCTCCATTCACCTCTCGTCCTGCCCTATTGAACCGCTTGAAATCAGACAGTACAAGGAGTTTATTTCCCACCTGCATCATTACCTGGGGCAAAGGGAAAGATTTGCACCAATTTCTGGTTTATACAGCACAAAGACCTGTAAATCACTGAATCATTTGTAGGATCCCACGTCACCTTCAGAAGAGGCCTGGGGATCCAATTGGTTCCTTCTACTGTCTTGATTTATTTATGCAGTATCCACTTTTCGAGGGATAAACACAAGTCTCATGGATCTTATTCATAAAGAGGACACTTGCTATCTGTCTGTAAAGCAGCTTTTTCTGGTAGTGCTTAGCTTCATGGTCTGGAATAAACATAGGGAAGTTGTAGGATCATATGTAGTTGAATTGAGTAATGTAGGGATCATTCTTTATGGAAGGAGGGGAATGGGAGAACTGCTGCCCGGATTGGTATCTTCAACCCCACTGGCATTAGGAATCAGACACCAAAAGTTACAATAGTGTTTCTGGCTTTAAGGATTTAATTCCTATGTCTGGTGATGCCAGTGCCTTGATAAAATCAGGCTTCTGAAGATCACTGAACCTGTGCACATTCTGACCTTGTTTGAAGTTGTCCTTCATCAATGTGCTTGCAGAGAGAAGTTCAAAGCTTGCTTTAGGTGCAGAAGCCAGAGGAAGAGAAAAATACCCTCAGCTATGCCTTAAAGCCAAGTTCTAAGACCATTTTTTTTGGACTACGTAATCCATCATTTTAAGTGTTTGAGATTAGTAGCAATAATGTGACCTAACTGTAGAAAATCCTCCTGAGACAGTCCTGCCTGCAGCCAAGTTCAGAGAGGTGCAGGGAGAATTCCCTTTCCTCTGGGGTGTGCTGGCAGTGCAGCATGTGGGGCTGGGCACCAGCAACAGGAATGTCTCACTCCAGGGAGAGCCCTGAATGTCCCAGACTAAGCTGCCCAGTGCTTAAAAACGAGAAACATCCCAGAAAGTTCAAAGTGTGGAAAATCTAGAGTGTGCAATATCTACTCTGTGAAACACTTGCATTTATTCTTCTGGATTTAGGGCTAATCCAGATTATTTCTCAGAGCCAGTTTGGAAAGTTGGCAGAAGTTTGCACGGCTGGTGCACACACAGTGATGGGACAGGTGCTGTATCTGCCTGCCCAAAAGCAGCTCCATGCCTGCTCACACATGTGGATAAGCCCACTGTGGGTACCTGTCCCTGGGAGCCAGAGTGTCATTTTGGTGCTGTCAGACACCCACAGCTCACAGGTGAGAGTGAAAAGCTGTAAAATGAGCAGCAGTATCAGCTTTGCCTCTGATGCTGTTGGCTGTGGCTCACAGAGGCTCTTGCTGTTTGGTGGCTCTGTTGCAGCCAGGGATGTGCTGTGCCACTGTTAGATGTTCATCCATAATGAATAATCCAGTGATTGAGTTAGTTCTTCTTCTTTGCCTTTTCACTGTTTACAAGAGTGGGGAAGCATGAAATCAGCACCCCTGCTGTTCACACCACTCACACCACTGCTTTATTAAAAAAGCAAACAGCATATTCCTTCATTGGCTTGTGGTTATTCAGTCTGGAAAAAGGATACTGCAGCATTCATGGAGGCATATGGATTTGGGGAGGGAAGGGGGCCTGGCTGTCCAACCAGCTGCTCTCATAAACCTGTCACCTTGTTTGTATGCTAAATACGAGAGAGAAATACCTAAAATAAAACTAAACTAATCATTAACTCTGTTTCTCTCTTAACTGGCTGTAGTTCTTAACAGTATTTATTAATATTACCTGTAGCATTTACAGTGCCAGTGGATAACTAGAATCCCAGGTATGAACTTGATGTGCCCACTCTGTGGGGTACTTTTTGTACTTTGGTGAGGAGGAAAGGGGTGAGCTGACACTGCTGTTCCCTGAGCCTGTGCAACACTGAGACCACTCGAAAGGAATTCTCCACCTGCCAGAGTGGTTCTCACATCCCTCACGACCTGACATTGTTCTGTACAAGCTGTGATACATTTCAGCTTTGGGCTGAGTCCTTCCCACTCCATTTCTCTGCATCCCAGTTCACCATACATCTTTGCAGTCTCTGGCTCTCCTCTCCCAGTGAATTTGGCAGTGTTGCTCTTGTTTCCAGTTAACCTGTGGCTCAGTTCTGCCATCAAGATGATACAGAACCATGGAGACAGACACAAGCCACACTTTTATCCATCCCAGCTCTACCTACAAAACTAAAATAGATAAAATAATATTGGCAGAAAATGTTTCTTGTTTTTATATGGCTGAGGGATGGGAGGCGAGCTGTTCAGTGACAGATCTGTCTGCAGTGTGAGGTCAGGGTTTTGCAGGTCTCACACAGGGGCCCGTATCAGCAGCAATTAGGCACAGACTTTACCACAGAGCCACGCTTTAGTACAGGTAGTCTCAGTTCCCTTCTCATGAGATTGGACAGCTACTGAGATTTGCATTAATATATTCCTTTCTTAGAGTAATCTGTCAACACACTCACATACCAAATGGGTTATTTGTTATGAAAGTGAGAAGTAAGTGTTGCTTAAGCCACCATGTCAGGACATTAATTGGGACAGTGGCAGGGGAAGGATGAAACTGAACCAGAATTCACAGAAAGTGATATGAACGCTACTCAGCATTCTATCTGGACTGCCAGCAGCATGCCTGGCTAGAGAGGAGAGCCCTCTTTGTAGGAAAGATAGGTGAGTAAAGATTAAATGAAACCTCTGTTAATTAGTAACCAAGTGGGATGCCGCTATGTGCCTTCAAGAGAGAGATAGGATCTGAGATGTGGAAATGACTTGGGTAACATGAGACTGTTGAATAACGTCATCATCTTGGAGACTGAAGTGCTTGAATTGTGGATAAGCCCAAAACCAGACAAGTGAAGATCTCATTTCTTCCGTGTGGTGGGACCCCTCTCCCTGTTGAAGGCAAGCAGGTGCTTCCCCTGACCCGCAGACCACGGGGGTCTCCTTACCCAGCTGTAGTGTTTTTAGAGCACTGTGCAAGGACAGCCCAATCCCTGGTGTCAGTGTCAGTGAGGGCTGGCACTGCCTGGGCACGCCTGTCACATCCAGATGGGCTGGTGGTTGTACAACCTGTCGGAGCCTGGGCACAGCAGGCTCTGCTGGGGAACTGCTGCAGCCCAGCTCCTGCAATGTGCAAACACAGTTAGGAGTAACCAAGGAGTTCATTTAATCCTTGCACGTAAAGTCAAACGTGGTCTAATATTGAGGCCAAGCAGCTATTTCAAGATCACAACAGCTTTAAATAGATGGTAAGGCTGTAGTAGTAAGCTGGAGTAGCCTGCTAGTGTGCTCCTAGTGCTGCTGTAGGAATGACAGACCTTTACTACTGCTAACCAGCGAGGGGGAGTGAGTAGCAACTAACCAAGAACTGGTGTCAGCTTTGTTAAACATCTAGAAAGAAGTGGAATTAACTAAGCTATTACAAGGCAGTAGTCTAGCAACAATTAGCATAAACCTTGTTAAACATTTTAAGAACATTAATGAGCTCACCGAGAGACCTGAATTGTCATTTCATACCTGCTTCTTTTCCAGTGGGATCATTTTTAATAGAAATAAAATGTGATAATAATAACCTTAAACTGTCTTTTTAAGGGTAGAATATTGGATTTTATGACTTCTGAGGAAAAATATTGGCAATACTCTTTGGCTTTTGATTGCTAGTGAGAACATCAACACAATCTAGCTTAGATAAGTAGGAACTCAAATTCCAGGTTCCTGTGGGTTTTGTGGGATTGAGCACTTACTTTTGTTCTCCCAGCCCTCCTTTTCCATTTTTCTTTCAGGACTGTTGAGATGATCCCATTGGTAGGATTTTCCAAAGACTAAATAAAAAAGGAATTTAAACAATCAGACCAGCTTTTAATTAAAGCCAGTTACTTGAAGTACCCAAAAATATTTTGTGACTTAATTTCCATTTACTCTAAGTATAGACTTAAAAAAAAAATCACAATATCTTTATACAAACAGCTCTTGCAGCCTGCACTATCTGGGGAGCTCTCTTGCCAAGATTGAAAGCTTCACTAGACCATGGAAGTTTGCATAATCAAAATATCAACAAGACAGTGTCCCATTCCATGTAGTCTGTGGCTGCCACTGCTGCTTGTTCCCAGAAACTCCTGTATTTTTTTAATGTGTAAACTAGTTAATTTATCTTTACATTGCCTCTGATTTAGGGGTTAGTTATGACAAAATTCCCCTGCACATTTTTCAGGTTAGGGCTTCTGAAAGGGGAAGATTTGCCAAGTACCCAACTGACTGGCAAAAACTGAGCTTCTCTGTATGTTCTCTTCTCAGTTTAAAATGAAAAATAAATGGTACAATGTTATTGTTAAAATAATTTAAAACTTCCAGTTGCTCTTTGAGAGTTTCCTCCCTCTTTATTCTTGAACAAATTAAACCTGACACATGTAACCCATGTTTTATGAGGAAATGGGGCTCAGAGTCTTAGGAAAGTAAACTGGAAGTTTGTGCATGGAAGGAGCCATAGATACCAACCCTCAGCACTTCTGTGGGTGTGCTGGGAGACAGGGAAAGCTTTTTAAAAGGTCAGTGCTGAATAGCAAACGGCTGACACACTCAGATGTTTATCTTACAGCTTTGTCTGCTTCTCTGCAAGAAGTGCTCTTGCACTTCTGAGGGCTTTGTTTGTTTGTTATAAGTAGGTCTAGCTGAAAGTAGAATTCCTTTATTTGCTTTTTTGTTTTTTCATTTTTTAAAATTCTTACAAAACACCACAGCGCAAACTCTTGTGCTGCTGAGCTGTTCTTCAAGGACTTCTGCAAATTCAAGAGTCCTGTGATTCTCAGGAACTCAGGACTTGATCAGTCATCTGTCATGTTTTCAGGATAATCAAGATCTGAGCTGCTGTTCCTTCTAATACAGGGGCACAGTACTGTGCACACTTTTTAGAACAGCTGCTCTTATATTCATAAAATCATAAAATCCTGGAATGGTTTGGGTTGGGAAAAAAGATCATCTCATTCCAACCTCCTGCCATGGGCAGGGACACCTTCCACTATCCCAGGGTGCTCCAAGCTCCATCCAACCTGGCCTGGAACACTTCCAGGGATGGGGCAGCCACAGCTTCTCTGGCAACCTGCGCCAGGGCCTCCCCACCCTCATAGGGAATAATCTCTTCTAATATCTAATCTAAATCCACCCTTTTTCAGCTTAAAACCATTCCTCCTTGTCCTGTCACTGCAGGCCTTTATCCAAAATCCCCCTCCAACCCTCCTGGAGCCCCCTGTGTTCCTGTAAATTTTATTCACAGAAAAGGAAAAATAAACCAGCTGTTTTCCTCCTCCCTTCCATGCACATGTTCTTATCCTTAGAGAAACATAAGCACCTTTCTGAGCTGCAACCAACTAACAGCTCCGAGGCTGCACCTTCCTCAGTGCTAAGCAATACAGGAGAGAGGCAACAGTGCAACTTCTGCAGTAGGTTTTAGGTTGCTGTAGGCTGAATAAAATCATTATTTTATACCTCTGAAACCAGTATTTTATAAAGCTGTTAAACCAAGGAAACAGTTTTACAAGATGCAACTTGTCCTTGGGAAGGAATGTGTTGGAAGGTGCTTAGAGCTCTTCCCTTGTGAGTCTGGGCCAGCTCGCAGCAGCTTCAGCTCACTGTGATAGTGTTATGTGTATGATTCAGGAAATCAGAAAGGAACACTTATCCTAAATCTGGCCCATTCCAGAGGAAACTGCAGGAATTTATTTTCTGTTTGGGATCTTTATGAATTCACTGAAAGGAGAATGACACCTTATACCTCTGATGCCAGGAACTGTCACTTTGTCCAGCAACTTGTCAAGTCAGAGCCCAGCCACCTTCCTGGTGCTGCTCTTTGGGGGAGATGCTTTGGATTGAGTTCTGGATTTCCAGTTCTTGGACACAACTAACCCACTTTAGCACACCTCACCTCAAGCAAGGGCTTAACTGGCCTCCTCAGTACAAAGGGCCACTTGATTCTGTGAAAAAATTCCTGAGGAGCTTTGCTAAACAGCCTCAGGCTCTGTGATCCAGCATCTATCCATCTTCCCCATCTAGAAGTGCCTGAGAAAACTACATCTCCCAGGAAATGTATCTGCAGAGCCTCTTCCAGCTCTTCATATTGAATCACAGAGGCATTAAGGTTGGAAAAGTCCTCCAAGACCATCAAGTCCAACCATTAACCCACTGCTGCCAAGGCCACAACTAAGCCATGTCCCAAAGCACTACATCCACAGGGTTTTTTATCACTTCCAGGGTGGGCAATTCCTGTGAGAGGTTTCAGGCAAAGCTGTGGAGAACCCCTGACACCTTTTCTGCCTAGGAGAGTCCCTCTAACAGTGCCAGGTCTCCTCCCTGCCAGCCCCGCTGCTGGGCTGCCGTGCCCTGGCCTGGAACTCGCATGTCTGACATTGTTTTCCAACTATTTTTCAGGTTGTCCTTACCAGATCTATTGTGGTGTTTTCCTGTTTACCTCGGCAGGCCTCTGTTGTATTTAAGCAGTGTAGTTAAGTCAGGAAATTCTACACCTAATACTCAGTAATTTCCCTTTGGTGACCCAGTTACCCTTAGCACTGCGTGAAATCGCTGCCCTTCAGCTGCCTCTGTGCTGCCTGCTGTAATCACACCGATATCGTGACCAGTTCCACTGCAGGGGCAGAGGCACACCTTCCATGCCTGAGTGTTAAACTATCCCTGGAGCCTGACCTGCTCTGGAGAGCCCTGCTGCAGCTCTGGGGCTGTCCTCTTCTCCTCTGCCCCATCCTCTTCCTCCCTCACCTTTGGCACATGCTGGGCTCTGCTGCTGAGGGACACCTTTGGCAGAGGAGTGGGAGCTGGGAGCTGGGACAATTTTGCTTTAAACCCTTGTGCCAAGGCTTGCCAGGGCTTGGTGGTGTGGTGGGAGGAGGATCTGGGAGGAAGCATGACTGTACCCTGGGCTCTGACTTCTCCACCTGCGCAGAAAACCAATTTGTTTTCATAGGAGTGTTGCCTAAAGACTTTGAGCCCCTCTTTTTTTCTAACCCTTCACTGTGGCTAATACCATTTTAAAAAACAAAAGGTGTAAATTTAACATTTCAAAACCTAACTGATATCCAGTATTCTACCCTTAAAAGCATTTCACGATCAAGATTAGAATCATCAGTCCATCTTGATGGTTTTAATATGTGGTCGAGAAGTTACTCATCTTATGCTGGCATCCAGTCACGTCATTCCCCATAATCTTTCTCCTGTTTTTTTTAGCCTTGTTGTTCATAATTTCCTTTCCAAGTTGTTTCTTTATTTGAAATGCCATTTATATTTTGTTGCCTTTTTTTTTTTCCAGCACATCTTACATCTTTGTTTTTGTTTTGTTTTTAATCTTATTTCTGGCGTTTTCCATCGCTCTGTGGCCATGATTGTGGATGTGTTTTGGTTTTTGCCTGCCTTGCTGTTCTCTCGCTGCACTCCCTAGATCCCTGTTGCACAGTCCTCTGTCATGGATGACATTGAGGAGTGGCTCAGTACCGACTTGGTGAGACTCTTTATATTTTCATTTTTCACTTGCATGGGTAACTTTCAATGCATTGCTGAGTTCCTGGTACTTCTCATAGCAGGAAGCAGTGAAACTTCCCAAGCAGAGAGTTTGGTTCCCTTTGAAGGGAATATCTAAGCAGGAGGAGTCAGGGTCGTGTTCAGCAATTCAATCAAAACACTTTTTTTCTGAGCTGTTTTATTTTCCCTTCTCCATGTGAACATCACAGAATAGCACATATTCCAGAAAATGTGGGATTCTGATCCTCAAATAGGGAAGCATTAAATATGGGCTGAATTTTTCTGCACCAGACTTAAAGTCCATGTTTAAAGCTTCATTATTTAGACAGGATGTAAGTTCATGCTTATGTTGAGGCATGCTTTTAAGAGATGCTGGATCAGGGTGTAGATTCCTTTCAAATCAAGATGTCTTTGTTAAACTGGCAGGCAATCTTGACATGTTTCATAATAGTAATAATAAAAATTTATAACAGTCTCTCTTCAATGTTTATAACTTTCTCCTAAATGATTATTGTCTAGTAATTATTAAACAAACAAACAAAAAGCAGAACTAAAAGTAGCTTTGCCTTCAACCTGGAGTTTGTTTTGCTGTCCCAACCCACATTTGGTTTAAGCAGGATAAACTAGTACATGTTTACTCTGTTTTGGTTTTTTTCAATGTAAGCATATGACTGAAATCAACCAAGTGCATTTTGGGGGGTGGGTGGTGGGTTGTGTTCACACTGTTCTTTTAAACATGGTTTTAGTGAACTGAACTTGCACTCACCATATCCCCACGGATCATCTCCTTCCATTCCTCCAGCTTGAGGCAGAAAACTCCCAACTCCTTAGGGTCTCCCCCAGCCCCCTGCTGCTGCCTGCTCAGCTCCCAGCTGGGAGCTGTGGGATTCAGCAGAGCTGCAGGCACGCTCTGGCACGTCAGCCCTGTGCTCTGGCACTGCAGGAGCTGGCTGTACTGCAAGGAAGAAAATTCTCCAGCTCTCCTGAGGTGCCTGAAATGCTTAAACAGATTCCAGGTTCAGTGTTTGATTTTGGCAGACTGACTGGCTGGCTCTGAAATGTCACTGGGTTCCAGCTGCAGGTAGGTTTGTCAGGCCTCGGTACAGGAGTCACTTTCAAATTTAATTACAAACTGGCCTCATTTTGTTAAAGAAATACAGTAAATGTAACATGTCCACTCTGCTTAACCAATAAACTTTTGTCTTTGCCATTTAAATTAATTTAGAGGGAGAGAAGATCTGATGGAGAGATATGGAGGTAGCTCTGTGCATCTGTCATCCCCAGCACAGACTTGCTCAAAAGGAACAAAGCAGAGAAGTGTCCTGGAAATGCCTGAGCAAGCCTGGGGATGTCCCTGGGTCCCCAACCCTATGTGGGTGCAGCAGAGAGATGCCTGTGAAAATCTGGACTGGATTTTTTGGTTTTCACTCTAGGTCCCCTCCTCCTTGTTTTGTTAACAGCTCATTTCAATTCTCTACTTCTCAGGCAAGGAAGCTGCAGGTTAGGTTAGATAATTGGTATTTCCTTACCTTTTTTGGGGTACACTGGGACAAACAGCAGCTCTGCCTGTGAAGAGGCTGCTGTGTGAACCTTTGGAAACCTCAGTGCAGTAGGAAGCCAGGAGATGCTCAGGCTCTAAAATGTGAGGCCAGTCAGTATGCCCCCACTCCTGGTAGAGAAGCCAAGTATAGACAAATACTTTACTTTTTCAAAACAATTGCAACATGAGGTTTTCAACCAGTATTTTTACCCATCTTAAACATCCTGATAGATTGACAAGGATGCCTATCCCTGGACTTTTAATTTCCTTATTTGAAAAGCACATTGAAATGCACAAACTGGTGGAAATGCAGTGACCCTGTGGCATTCACAGCCTTTGATTCTGATGGACAAACACTAACTGCTGTCAGTATCCTTCATCCAGCTCACCCTGGTCTTGTCTTTGTGCAGCATGGGCACAAGAAAGCTGCTATATTTTTGTGTTAAACCTAAAACGAACTCTCACAGGAGGAATGTTGACCCCAAACAATTTTGCACGTGTCCTTTGTCAGCTAAAAGGGCACTTTACTTGAAGACATAATGCAAACCACAGTCCTGACTTTTTAAAGGACTGTGTGACAGAAAATATGCCATCTGGTACAGTGTGTGTGTGACTCACACAGCTCAGATTTGGACCAGAATTACTGTCTGAAGGGGAAACAGCTCTGGACTGACATTCAGATCCAACAGGGAAAGCTTAGCTATCCACGAGCAATCTTCAGAAGCACCTCAGTGCTCATCCTCCTGCTCTGCAGCACAGTGAAATGTCAGTCCCCACTGGCCTCCCGAGGTGGGAGCCCTGTGATTTCCCCAGGTCGCCCTGCTCCGATGGTTAATATGTGGAAACAAGTGGTGGAAACTGTCCAGTTGTATTAAAGGTGGAGGGGATGACAGGGAAGGGGAAGCACTGCCTGTGCTCACGTGCCTTTTTGTTCCCATTGCAGAAAGGCAACGAACTGGAAGAAGGAGTGACCAGTGAAGGTAAGCAGAGATGCCCCTGGCTTTGAGCCATTCTCAGGTTAGTGCGCAGATGGAATTTGCTTTGATCCCTGCTGAGATGCTGCCTTCTCCCAGCCTGATGTTCCCCAGCAAATGCTTCCATGCTCGGAAAGGCAGGAGGAGAGCATTTCACAGCAAAAGGTTCATATTTATGGTGTGGGGAGCCCTCCTGGCTGTAAGTGCTTCCCTGCCATCTTCCTTGGCTGTGCTCTGTGTTTGTGCCAGCGGGAATGTGTCCCCAAGCTGCTCAGCCCTTTGGAATGATGTTTCCCTGGTTCTGTCACAGCCGGTGGCATAGTGTGGGTTTGATTCCAGCTGCTGCCTGAGCTCGGGTGTCTCCAAGGACGGCTGTACCCTTTCCCGAGGAAGTCAGGCTGTAGCAGTATTTGTGCCTGCAAACACAGCCCGACAGGATGCCAGGCCCTGGAATTTCAGCTCCTGCCAACCTCTGTCCCTGGGGCCAAACCCACGGCCCCCATTCTTACCTGTCTTCCTTCTGTTTTTACATTGCAGAGTTTGACAAATTTTTAGAAGAGCGAGCCAAAGCGGCGGAGATGGTTCCCAATCTGCCATCCCCTCCTCTGGAAGCCCCCACCCCTCCGACAAATCCTTCCAGCAGGAAAAAGCAGGAGCGCTCGGAGGACGCCCTCTTTGCACTGTGAAGGTGGCGCGGAGCCGCCCTCCCTCCCGCCCCTGTGCTCCGCCGGCGAATGTCGCCGCACGGCCACTTTGTCCTCCCACAGTCCTTGGCTAACAACGACTCCCGTCCCCCCCATTCCATAGTTTGCTTCTCCTTCCCTCCCTCCCCAAATGATCCACCCCCACAAGCTGACTCTTTCTATTTAAATCCAACACTATTCCTGCCAGACCACGATTCTCCAGCACTCGCTTAATCCCCTCCTTCCTGTCCCAGCTGCACAAAACCAGCTCTTGATGCTGAAAACCCCTTCAGAATGCACGAGTACGTCACACTGGGCTGAAACAAAAGCCCAGGGGGAAGAGAGCAGCCTTGCCCTTCAATTTATGTAGGGATCATCCTCTTCTGTAGGCAGGTCCTGCCAAGTAGACGGCTCTGTCAATCAGCATGTAATTGACTGAGCTGGAATGTTCAGGAGGAGTGTGTCTTTATTTTTAGATAAAATGTTAATGTATTGGCTTTCGTGTTGGATTCGACAGCAAGGAACAACTGTTCCCCTTTCAACATGTGCTTCACAAGTTAAAATCCTTTACTCTCCCACTCACACATCTCCTGGTACCATATGGTGGTCGCTTTTCCCCACTTTCTGTGGTGTTTCATTTCTAAATCTCACAGGGTATTTTTTGCCTTGTGTTTTATCTGGGCTTGCTCTAATTTGAAGCAGTCTGTTGGCCATGTCCAGTAGCTCTGGCAGTTGATAAGGATGGAAAATGCTGGGCTAAATGGATGCTGTAACGATGGCACAGGAAACACCTCGCTCTTTGGGAGACCATTCTCACACAGGAATTTTCCTGGTGTGTTTGCCTTTTAAAATAGCTTAGTTATTTTCTCCTTACCTTAGATTCCTTCTTTGGTGACTCTAGAGCTCTGCATTTGGTGTAAACATCCCTGCAGATGGATGGGACTTGCTCATGGGTTGGGTGTGAACTGAGCTTCCTGGATTCCCTGCCATGCCTGGTAGGACAGATATGCTGGTTCTTGGGGGTAGGGATGAGGAAAAGAGCAAACCTCAGAGGTTTGTATGGAACGCTGAGGGAAGTGGTTACCATGGAAGGATTAGCTGTGCCAGCCTGTGCTGGAGGTGAAACTCCTCCTTTCCTTCCAGTTTTAGACCTGAGAAAGTTTTGAAATGATTGTGACCGGCTATTTGTAATTTTTGGAATATCCTTTGATCCCTCTGCCCTTCATTAACTCCCAGCTCCTACGGGGCTGCAGTCTCTGTGCAAACAAACATATTCCCTTGCTTGCCAGAGGCATGGCCAGGATTCCTGCTCCTCTGGGGCTGCCAGCAGGGATTCCAGCATGTGTGCCTGCCTTGCTGGGCTGACAGGCAGAGCTGGAGCAGGCAGCTCCAGCCATCACTGCGTCTCCCAGCACGTTCCTTGGGAGGAATCCAGTGGTGCAGGATGACAGGATCAAAGAGAGAGCTGAGCAGTGCATGGCAGGAGAATCTCCCATCCTGACAGAGAGGCACTTTATCAGCTAAAAGCCCTTGCAGGCAGCAGGCTCCAGCCCCTCTTCCTCAGGGTGTTCCTTGGCTTAGGCAACCTCCTTCTGACCTGACATGTCTGAGCTTCCCAGGATGCTGATGTGTGTCAAGCTCTCTTGAAAGTTGTTCTAGGCCAAGTGATAGAAGCTTTTATCTGAGCATAGCATTTTAGCAGCCCATACCATATTCTCTGAGGACCACCCCCTTTGGGACGTTGTGACACACAAAGCCTGTTACCAAATGTCTCATTGCAGTGCTGATGGACTTTGACAGCGGACACATTAATCTTTGAAGGGAAACGTTGTTTGGTGCAGGATTTCCAGGCCGTCCCAGGTCAGGTTTCACTCTGTGCTCTCCCTGCTCATCGTCTTCTCTGTCCTGCCCTGCCTGTAGCCTCTTCCAGGATCCCTCCATATGTAGCTGGGCCCAGGCAGGACTGTCCTGCCACCCGTCTGTGCTGACATGACACCTCATCACTGCTCTGTGTAGCACGGCTTACAAATGGACAGGCAAAACCAGTTTAAGGATGGAGATAACTTGGGGATCAAGCTTTTCTCCCCGCTTGCTGGCCCTCTGTCCAGTTGAAGCCCTTCTGTGTGGGTCTGCAGAGGCTTTCTCCCATTCCATCTTCTCCGTGGCTAATGGAACAGTGTGCCTTGGCTGCATTGCACACTCCTGCTCTCACCCACTGCCCTCACTGCTCAACACAAGGCAAGCCCAACACTCAGGGATTGGCACTGCCAGCTTGCTGCAACATGCCAGATATGGCCCCCAGCTCCCAGAAACCTGAGGAAACTTCTGTGGCAACGCTGATTTGATTTCAGACGGCGTCTGGTGATGGCCCGAGCAGTCTCGCCAGCACAGAATGAATTGCTGGTGTTCCTGTCAATGCAGAAAGCTCCGTGGGTGTTTTAAGTGTGTATTTTCTCTTCTAAATCCTTGAAACACATTGACCCTGTAAATGGCCACATCAGGTGATTCTAAGCATGTTAATCCAGCTTCCCTGCCAAGCCAGAGGAGATAATCGCATTGCTCAGGCATGGGGACGCTGTCAGATGGTGCAGAGTGGCACGGATGTCACTGTCACCGAGCCCCCGCAGCGTCCCACTGCTGCAGCTGTGCTGGCCCTTCATCCCCTACCCCTCAGCCAAAAGGTGATGGGGGAGAGTGCTTTTACCTGTCCTGGGACCTCCAAGGTGTTGCTTTAGGGAGAATCTGGTCCCTTTCTGGAAGATTCTGCAGAGCTGTCGGAGATTGCTCTCTCCAGCTGTGAGGAAACAAGGTGGAATAAGAAGGCTGGGGCTGGGGAGAAAATACAGAGCGTGTGTTGGCAGAGCTCAGGGGGCTCTTTTGGTGTGTGCAGCCCCAGGCAACCCGAGGTCCCTGCTGACACTCCGCATTATCCTCTGGAAAGCTGTGGCACTGCTTGCAGGGAGTGGCAGGTGCCACCAGCAGAAGTGGTGGCTTTGCTGGAAGTAGGGCAGCTCCCAGGAGATGCCTTCCTAGGGAGGAAATGTACTTTTGGAAAGACCTGGGATGGATCTGGAGCCCAAATCCACCACACTTGGCTCTCAGGGCTGGAAGCACCAAAGGGAACAGAGTGTGGCAGAACAGGTGGTTTAGCCCAAACCTTCTTTAACAAATACAAGAGCTATGCTAGAGCTTCCCAAATGTCCTGTATCAGGATCTCTCATCTTCCCTGTCCTCTTGTGGTCTGCTGAAAACCGGAGCGGTGGGAACTGTTTGAGGGAAAGGGAAGGGGTTTTTCACTTCAGGAGACCAACTTCTTGATTTATCCTTCCTCCGCTTTCACTCTTAAGTGCTTCCTCTGTGCAAGTGGGCAGAGGACTCGCGTGGCTCCAACGCTTGGGAGAACAGGGATGGAGCTGCAGCCTGATCCACTTTCCATAAGAAATAACATCCCAGCGCTTTCTAGGCATATTAGGAATCACAGCTTGACACTCAATGACACTAAATTATTCTCGGGGTCCTTTGTAAGGTCTAATTGCGCCCTGTTCTAGGTTAAAATATTTATTTTGTCTATATATTTTCTTTCCAGTGTGTTTTTTAACCTCTTCTGTTAACTCTTCATGTGCTGAGATGTAAGGAATCAATGGTTTCTATTTAAATATATCCTTTGGGTTTTGGGTTTTTTTAAATTGTTCTGTGTAGATTTCAGCTGCATCTTCAGCAGGTGTAATAGATAACAATGTGCTGTACAGACATTTAGGGTGTTTAGGCTGTAGGTAAGGCTCATAGGAGAACTGCTCATAAAAACGTAGCATGGTGTCTCTTAAAGGGAACAGCATAAATGGTGAGACTGGTCCATACTGGGACCCTCACGTAGCCTCCAACATACCTTTTCCCTTCTGATTATCACAGCCTCCATCTCTAGGATGTGCTGATCAAACCAGCTCTGTCATTCCCAGGGCCGGTCTTGCACCTCCAAGCTGAAGGATTTTTTTAGTGAGGATTTCTGTTTGTTTGACTTCATTCAGTGTTTTTTGATGGGATACATTGGCTGTTTCCACTTTGAAATGGAGGACTGGGAGCTGGCTGTGGTGGCGAGATGTTTCCCTCCAGTGGTGGGAGGACAGATCCAGGCCTGGTTTCAGGCCCAGGGCAGGGGTGATGGTCCCTCTGGGCAGGAGCTCCCAGCCAGCACAGCCTGTCCCTGCTCCTCTATGCCCTGCTCTCCTGATGTCACCTACAGGGACAGGATGTGCAGCCCAGGAGAGCAAACAAGATGGATTTCCAACACTCTGTTTCATCCAGCGAGTTGTTGAGTCTCCTGTGGTGGCTGGGAGCCCTGGAGTGGGAACTGCTTGTGCTATCTCCATTCCTGTCCATCCCATCCAGCTCCGTCATTGTTTACCTCCTCAGGGCTGACCACAAGCCTTGCAGAGCCTCCCCTGGAAAAAACCAGCTCAGAACAGTTATTTTTATGGAAATAGTGAAGCAGTGAGTGGATTTAGAGCTGTGTTGGAGGTAACCCTTCCGCTGCTGTGGGCTCCCACCAGCCAAGGAGATGAGGTGCCCACACAGCACCTCCCACCCGTCCATCCCAAACCACAGCCTCCGGAGCAGGCTGTGCGTGCCTGCTCCAGCCCCAGGTTCCACACACCTCCTCCTCACCTGGAGAGAGGTGAGGCTGTGTGCCACCAAGAGCCAGCTGGCCTTGAGCAGCACCGAGCTCTGGTGCTGGTTCTCTTTAGCCCATGGCAAACGCACTACTCCAAAATTCCCACCCTGCTCCGTGTTTTTATGAGTACGAGCTCCTCATTCCCTACATGTTCCTATGAGCTGTTGTTAACCCTACAAACGTAACCTGTGTAATAGCTTCTCTGTATATTACAGCTGTAGGCTTTCCAGATAAAAGTGGATAATATTTATTTACTGAAGATACTGGATATTTTTTTGTTTGGGAATGGGGTAGGGGGAGAAAGGGGACATAACTGTTTAAAGAGATTGACTATGTAAAGAGAAACAAAATACACAAGAAGCAGAGAAACCCAACACTAAAACATCACTGTATTCAAGTAGAAAGTGTTTCCGTTAAGGACCAGACAACTGTATTAATCTGCCATTGTTTAACTTGCTCCAGAAATCATCTCCTTGGTTCCTGCATGTGAGATATTCCAATAAATACACTATTAGTGTGAGCTGGGGGTGCTATCGTCTGTCTCTCAGCTGGGGACTCGCGTGGCTCCACTGCCTGGCCTGAGCACAGGGGACATGTGCAGCCCTTGGGACCCACCAGATGTCAAAACTGAGAGTCCTCGTTCTCCTTCAGGAGACAGAACCTGGGTATTCCCACTGGGAGAAGGCTTGTCCCCAGCAGTTGCTCTTTGTGTCTTTGTATGGCTCGTGCTGCCCTCGGTGCTGTGTTGCCAGTGCTGCTAAATTTGTGTCCCACTAAATTCTGGCACATCTTTTGAGGGTGGCATCAGGCAGACCTGGGTGCTCAGTGGGATGCCTGCCCACCTGGCAGTCCTTGGAGGGCAACTGTGGGCCACCACACTGCTGACCTGGAAACAGATGGGTGATGTTCCCAGCCACTTTCCTGACTCATCAGCCAGGAATTTGTTCCAACATCCCCATTATGATGGTGGGTTTGATAGGCAGAGAAGGAAGAGCACCAACTTAGGAACTCCAGAGAAGTTGGCATTGGCCAAAACCGAACCAGGTTGGCGGAATGGTGCCCTCTGTTCTGCATGTGGAGACCACCCTGATTGTTTCAATCTGGGGAAGGGGGTGTGGAATAGCTGGAATAGCTACAGGGTTTCCCCTCCCTGTAGCTACATATCAGCATCAAACAGCCCTGCCCCAGCTTGTTTACCCCTCACTGGTCATGTGCCTGGCTCAATGTCGGATACATTCAGGGAGGGTCCTGGCCTGGATCTGTTGGGAAAGGTGTAGAGCTGCTGCTGCCCTGACAGGCACAATCACACAAAAAGCACCGGGTCAGAAATGTCCAGCGCTGTGCAGGAGGGGCTGTGGGAATGGGGGATTTGGGAGCAGGGGGCTGCTCCTTCCAGGGGCTTCACCACATTGTCCTCTGCAGCCCCACAGTTATACTCCTGAAGGAAAGATTCCCTCTAACCCCAAATTCTGCCTCCAAAAGGGGCCAGAGTGGATGCAAAGGGAAGAATGTAAGAACAGCACAAGCACACAGGGACTTGCCTTTCCCATGTGTGCCCCTCCAGCCTCTGGTGATCCAACTCCCCAAACTGAGCATGGCTTCCCCAGGTCTGTGAACCCTGATGGAATTCTCTTCTCCCAACTTGCTCCCACAGCGACCGTGCAAACTCCCACCATGGGCTGGGGGCTTCCACACATCACTGCCCTCACCGTGGGCACAGAGCACGGCACCGAGCCCCATAGGGGCAGAGCCTCGGGCAAGCTGAGTGTCACTGCTGCCTGGCATTGGGCAGCAGGTTTGGATGCCAGTGCAAATAGGAAATGACCACAGGTCATTTACCTTTCCCCATTTCACCCGAGGGTAAATAAACCCGGAGTGGGGGCTGCACTGGAGCGCCACCAAACCTGGCTGTGCCTCCCCAGGCTGTGGCTCAGGAAGGGACAGTTGACAAAGCCGAGTTACAGGCAGTGAAGGAGAGAAGAAGCTTTTGAATTTGTTTGCGACACAAATTAATGATTAACGCCGCGCTCTGCCAGAGCAAAACAAGCCCCAGGGCAGGCAGGATGCCAGAGGCTGGGCACGGAGCATGGCACGCTGCTTCCAGCGCAGGCCTAAGGTGTGCTGGCAGGTGGGGAACACCCGGGGGCTCGCCCTGGGAGAGCCCAGCTGGCTGAGCGAGGGGGCAGCAGGACGGGGGGTGCTCCCTCCGTGCTGGGGCTGCCGCGTTCAGGCTCAGCACGTCCGGAGCTGCGGCTGCCGCTCGGGGAGATGCTCCACAGCCCCGCGGAGCCGCACCAGCCTGCCCGGCCGGCTCGGTAGCCCGGTGGCCAGAGCCCAACCATCCCGGGGCCGGTTTGTTTTCTTTCTCATCCTGCGGTTTCCTCCCAGCCTGCGCTCAGGAAAACGTCTCAGCGACTCGGGAGCGACCACGTGGCCCGGCCGCCATCCCCGCAGGACTGACATGATGTAATCGCGGGCCCCGAGCCGTGATGTAGAATCACTCCACTCACGGCCGCCGCGCTTATTGGCTGCGTGGCCCTGGTCCTACGGGCGGGGTTTTCCCTGCTCCGCAACCCAGCGCACCCCCGGGAGCCCCACCCCGCGTGGAATCCATCGGCCCCAAAGCCGGCCCACGGAGCCGCCGCGCTGCCTCGTCCTTGCCCGGTGCGTGGAGGATGCTGCTGTTCGCTGGGGGAAACCCAGGGGCAGGGACAGCATCGCGTGGGGGCTCCCGGCGTCCTCGGACCCTCTGCATCGGGATCGGGGATGGGGCCTGGCAAAATCCAGCTTTGCACGCAACTTGTGCAGAAGTTAAGCTGTGTTTACGTTTCATGTTTATGTGTGACTTTCCCCTTCTGCGTTTGTGTGGGTTTGTCCCTCTATATCCTTCAGGGAAGGCTGTGCCCCGGATCTTGCATGGGTTATTAAAGGTCTGTGACCCCCCATGCTTGCACAATGCTGCTGTAAATCCATAGGGACCACAGCACATCCATCTCCTCAGCCCTGGAAACCTGCCCTGTCCTCCCACAGCACAGGGGCTGCACCAAGGAAAGGGAAACGCCACCACCACGCAGCTTGGCTTCTCTGCAGTGACCCCATTGAAAACGGGGGGGAAGCACAAGGCTCCCTGGTGTCCCATGGCAGGTCCCCATCATGTGATCGCTGCTCCCCGGTGATGTTTGCTCTGGGTCAGGGATGTCCGAGCGGCTGATGCTGCCCCAGCTGCTGGCACAGAGCTAAGCCAGGATTCCCTGGGCTCATCCCCAGCTCGGGCACAGGTTAGTGTCCCCAGAGAAGGCTGAATGGGGTGAGGGTGCAGAGGGGACAAGCAGGGCTGTGCAGCTCCAGCTCTGCTGCCCAGCTCTGTGTGGTCCCCTGGGGTGCTCCGTGCCACACAAGGGGTCCCTGTATTGCAGAGAGGTGCCTGCTGTGCCACCATGTGGGAGCCAGTGAAGCCAAAGGGAAATTTCTAAGGTGCCCCCAGGTTTAATGAATTCCCAGGTAGCCTCAGATTGTGTTTGGTGGCACAGAAGAGGAGAGGGCAAACATCCAGAGAGCTGATGTTGCAGCGTATTTTCTAGTCCTAAATGAGTTCTAGCAGCAGGACAGACCATGGAGCTCTGCAGGGCACAGGGCATGGCGTTTTCCTGGCACAAGACTCCCACACTGAGACCCACCACACTTGGGCAGCAGCCACAGCACTGATCCCAATGGCACCAGCATTTTTCCCGGATCCCACAACTGATGGCCCACAGGAAGGTGCATGGGCTCAGCTGAGGCTCACAGAGCACCACTGGTGTGTCCCTAACCATGGGCCATGCCATGGGCGGGCAGCACAGGTGGGACGTGCTCTGAGCCCTGGAGCTGGGACAGGGAAGGCCCAGGGCCCTTGAGAGGGTTGGTTCAGTGGACAAACCTCTCCCTGGCACGTGGCATCCAACGTGCAGACGTTTCTGCAGCCACGGCCACCACCTGCCCACACGGGCTCTCCAACCTGCTCCCTGCATGCCCCTTCTGGGACTGAGGGGGCTCAGTGCCCAGCCCAGGGGTTTAGAGCCCAGCCCAGGGATTTGGTGTCTGTCCTTAGGGTTTGGTGCCTGTCCCCAGGAGTGAATGACGTCCCGAGGGCTCAGTGACAACCCCAGGGATCAATGATTTTCCCGGGCTCAGTGTCTGTTCCTAGTGCTCGGCGCCCATCCCCTGGCGTCAGTGACATCCCCAGGGCTTGGTGACATCCCCTGGGGTCAGTGACATCCCCAGAGGACGGTGTCCTGCTCAGGGGTTGCAGCCTGCCCTTCCCCCGGCCCAGCTCCTGGTAGACCAGCTCCCAGCCCGGTGCCGCGGG